>CM021102.1:826032089-826112209 GCA_007115665.2 Sequoiadendron giganteum
GAAAAATCATCAAAAATCCAAAAACATGTCGAAATATCAGAAAATCTTCAAAAATTTCATCATTAAGTCTTGTCAGTTTTTTCTACCTTGTCGAACTACGTCGTCTCTGAGCTTGAACGTAGGCAAGAGTAATCTATGGATCATCCCCTGAGACGGTTGGGTCAGTCCTTTAGGCGTCTGTCGAATTGGCAATCCGTTCGCCCATCTAGTCTGCATCTTAAGTCAATCCTTTAGGCAATAAAATGGCAATCCATTTGTCCATATTATCATCAAGTCAGTCCACCACCAGTAGAACTACGTGGTCTCTACGTATATAACGTAGGCAAGGCTAATCTATGGATCAGCTCCCGAGACCCCTAGGATAGGTCATTAAGTTAGTCTGTTCGTTGTAAAATCTTGAAAATACCAAAAACATTGGAAAATCTTGAAAATACCAAAAACATTTGTAAAATTCCCAAAATACCAAAAACAGCCTCAAAACATTTGAAAAAAAACCAAAATGGTGCATCCATTTCATCTCGCTTTCACTCGTGATTGTCATCACTCATAATAAATCATCGTCGCTTTCACCCTTTGGTGAGTTAGTCAGAAGCAAGTTTAGTAGGTTCTAAAGTGAACGCCTAATTGTCAAAGTCTCGAAGGTCTAAGTCAGTAAGTTAGCAAGTTGGTCAACTCGGAGTATCAATAGCTTATCACGCAATCAGTCTCACCAAAACCCTGATCACTACATGTCCTAGGATGAAGCTTTCCTGCGATGGACATAAGCATCAAGTACCCCACAGTAGTTTAGTCTTGGCTAGCGATACGAAGAACATCAGCTTGTTTGTTTACTTTATTTTAGTCTTTTAGACTTATCTTATTTTCCGCTCATTCCAAGGACCTCTCGATGATGCCTAAACAAAACTAGTTTAGAGAGAAAGGAATGGGGCAATGATCAGTATCTTTTTATCTGCTGTGCTTTTTGGATATTCTTGTAAAATAACTTCGTCACGCATAATTTGTTTTGTTTGTAGGAAGGATTTTTTAGGTATCTTGTTGACCACATAAGAAGGCTTGCCTTTTTATGTTTTGGCCCGAGATGTCTAGAATATCTGAACTGCATTCTGAATAAGGTTATGTCTGTCAAGTGTGAACAAGAGTACTCCTATCTGATTGTCAAGTCAAAGTCCATCACACTAGGTGCAACGCTATCCTGGTTCTTAATATATTGATGCATCGCACCTATGTGTGTTATCAAACATAAAGAAAGGTATGCTCTTTTCCCATCCCTGGATAAGCAACACATCATCATCATTCATCGTCATATCCAATAAAGTCTTGATGACTAATGGACTTATTGGACTTCTACATTCTTCTTAGATTTAAGGGTTCATCCCTCTCATTCTTCTATCTTCTGTCACGCTAACAATGCATCCATCTTGCATCCATATTCTCATTTCACATAATCATGTCATACCATCATATCAGGACAACATCATCCATCTCATCCATCTCACATGCATTGCATAATCATTTAAAGTTGTTTACGATAATATAAATTTGTTATCCTAAGCATCTTCCAAACATCTCATTTTCATCATCATTATCATATAGTCTAACCATCCATACATTCATTTTGAACCTCTTTGTCGCGAGATCCACCTCAAATTGTATCTTTTCGCTCGATCTCTTGAGGGGGCAATGTACTAACGTACTTATTTTCCACTGGGGCATTTGAAAAAACCAAAGAATTTTTTTAATTTCGATGCCGGCAACATCATTCTTTGAACCAATGCAATGAGTACATTGCTTCAAAGAGGGGCAAAATGTAGACATCCAAAAATAACATTATGCATTCCACTGTAACTAACATCATGCATTCGTTTCGTCTACTAATCAATTAAAGCAATTTATTGATTTAATCCTAAGGTTCATCAAGCTTAATTAAATAAATCAAATTATTTAATTAAGTTCCTAAGGTTCTTCTTATTTGATTTAATAAATCAAATATCAAATCCCTAAAATCCCCTAAGTTAATTAATCTAAATTAATTGACTTCTAAATCATGATTAGCATTCTCTAGCTTTTGACTCAACTAGAGTCAAATCTAAACTCCTAACTAACCCACCCAATTGCATCAATAAATCAATTTACTGATTTATTAAAAAGAGTTATTTTCCCTCAATAACTCTCATCTTTGACTTTTTTGGACAAAGATTATTCCCCCCAAAACTCTCAACAACATGCATTTATTAACATTTTTTCAAATTTGAATGGGCACATTGGCCAAAACTTGCACAAGCTTTGACCAATCCCATTATGACAAGTGTCTCTATTCTATTGGAGGGGATTTAGTCCCACATTGGCTAAACTTGGCCTCTCTCCTCTCAACTTCTTCTATAAAAGAAATGCATCTTCTCTCATTTTGGAGGACACTTTGAAGGTATCTAAACTATAGGCAACTTGAGCTCATAGCAACTCATTGTCTATCTCATTTGGCTTAGAAAGGGATTGGGAAAGGGCTCTCTCACATCTTCATGGAGGGCACCAATCCATCATAGAATAGGTTGTATTTCCTTTCTCCATTGCGTATTTGTTTAAGTTTTAGCATTTTGTTTGGAGTAAATGGTATATGTTATTCTATGAGGATGCTAATCCATACAACCAATGTGTGAGATTTGGCATCCTACAATAATCATAGGACAACATCATGCATCTCATCCATCTCACATGCATTGCATAATCATTTAAGTTGTTTAGGATAATATAGATTTTTTATTCTAAGCATCTTAAAAACATCCCATTCACAAAATCATTTAATTTGTTTAGGATAATATAGATTTTTTATTCTAAGCATCTTAAAAAACATCTCATTTACATCATCATTATCATATATATCAGTTAATCATAGTCATCCATACATCCATTTTGAACCTCTTTGTCACGAGATCGACCTCAAATCGAATCTTTTTCATTCGATCTCTCGAGGGGGCAACATACTAACGCACTTATTTTCGCTGGGGCATCTGAAATATCAGTTTTTTTTAATTTCGATGTCCGCGACATCATTCTTTGAACCAATGCAATGAGCACATTGCTTCAAAGAGGGGAAAAATGTAGACATGCAAAATTTATTCATGCATCTGATCATGCTTCATTCAACATTATTTCATCTATTAATCAGATAAACCAATTTAATTAATTCACTAAGCTTATCTCTTTAATTAAATAAATCAAATTATTTAATTATCTCCTAAAGTTTCTTAATTTAATTAAATCACATGTATTTAATTACAAGACTAATATTCATTTTCCTCTCATTTGATTTAAATCAAACATAAAAATGCAAATCAAATGTCACACCGCCTAATCACTAGCTTAATTAGTCAATCTCTAATTAATGCTAAGACTAACCCATGTCCCATCCACTTGCACAATTAATTTGATTTATTAAAAACCCCTATTTTCCTCACAAGGAATATTCCCAAGGAATATGCCCTCATTAACTCCCCTTGTTTGACTTCTTTTGGCCAAGCAAATTTCCTCCCAAATCCTTCAACTATATGCATTTATTGCCATTTTCAAAATTCAAATGGGCACATTGGCCAAAAATTGCACAATCATGGGCCAATCACATTGTGACAAGTGGCTCTCTCCTATTTGATGGAGATTAGTTCCAAATGCTTCAATTTGGCCTCTCCTCTCTTCAAACTCAACTATAAATTGAAGGCTCCTCTCCTTCAAACACACAACACACTCTCATGCAAAGTTATTCTCTTCATTTGAGAACTAATTTTGTCCATTTCATCATTTATCTTGGCAAGGATTGGGAAAGGGCTATCTTCAAAAATCATCAAACAAGTATCAAATCAATCTCAAAATTGCAAAATCAACAAAAATTCATATATGCACTAGAACAGTCTATCAATGTGCTACTTTATCCATGGATGTGCTAAAACATAGATTGTATGCACTAAATCATTTATGCGATATTCTATCAAGTGTATGCACTACATTATCTTGCCTATGCGCTATTCTAGTGTATGTGCTAATCTAACATCAAATGTGTGTGGTCTTCTTCTATGCGCTATTTTATTGATCCTATGCGCTATTTTATCCTATGCGCCAAACTATTCATCTATGCGCTATATTGTTCTATCAATGCACCAATTTGCATGTGCTAATCTATCTACTCCATGCACTAATCTATGGATCATGTGCGCTAATTCAAAATCCTATGTGCTGAAGCAGAAATATGAAAATTCAAAAAAATTGAAAAACTTGGAAAAATTTGTAAAAAATTCACAAAAGTGGATCATGCAATCTTACCGGAGGTCCATATGTTGCTGGTCTCTAATGATGGCAGGCTCACTCGAATCGGTGGTGCTCATAATGGATTGGCATTTCCAAATTCACTCTCAGAGCTCTAAAAATCACAAAAGGTTACTGTTCAAATGACAATGACTTTTTACCTTTTCCACCTTTTAAGGGAGTAAAAAAAGGGAAGTATTTTTTATTTTTATTGTACAAATACACTATTTTGAGAGATAAATCGACAATTTCAATTCAAAATCATGCAAATTATTTCAATCATCATCACTATCATTCAAATCACGTGATTTATCTCTCGAAGGGGCATATAGCATCATCAGTTAATTTTCAAAGTCAGGGGAAAATTCTCAGAATCTAATCTCCGAATCTAAATTTTTCTTTGAAGCAATGCGTAAAACAAATCACTTCAAAGAGGGGAAAAATGTATACATCTAAAAATGGTCACAGTTAATCAAGTCTATTAATTAATTAAATATGAATTATATAATTAATCTTCTAAAGTCATCTACATATAAATAAATTTAATTATTTATTTATATTGTTCATTTTTCTAAATCTTCTAGTGTAATTAAATAAATAAGTTTATTTAATTATTTCTATCTTCTTCTTAATTAAGTTAAATAAATTTAATTATTTATTTATATTAATTATCATGATTCTAAATTTGAATTTTCAAATAATAGAATATTCTGCTAACTTATCCTTCACTCCATATTTAGATTAAATATTGTAAAAATTTAATTTAATACTTTTTTCGTCAAATTTCACATAATTAAATATTGTAAATATTTAATTACACATATTTTTCACCTCACATAATTAAATATTAATTATTTGATTATGGAAGCTTCTAAATTCATTGTCACATGTAATTAAATAAATTTATTTAATTAATTAAAAGAATTTATTTACAACTTTCAACCAACTTTCATAAATGAAGAGACAAATGGCAATTTGTTTCCATTTTTTAATGAGAATGGTTTTATGGGTTGAAAAAATTCCTCCATTATTCTCTCAACCTTCCATCTTTCTCTCAACTTCCAAAATCTCCCACCATTCATCTTGATAGGTTTAAATTTGACCGTCGATCTTTGCCAACTAGATTCTTGCCTCCATAAATCTATAAATACAACCCTTTTGTGAGTAGATTTCATCCTAGATTTTGTGAATTTAGCATGATTACTATAGTTGCATTCGAATAAAAAACTTAGCATAGCATTTCAAGTTCATAACATAGCATCTTAGTTTCATATCATAGCTTAAATCATTTAGCAATGAGCATGCATGTTGCATAATATCATTCTCCCAAGTGGTCATTCTACTGAGTTGTTGCTTAAACAAGCTGAGAGAAAATAATTTCTGTAGAAACACTGAAGATAGAGGACAATGAAATGACTTTGAAGAATCTGCATTATTTAGATTGTTATACTTAATTAGATTCTTCAATATAATGTACTTCATTGGTGTGTTAGTTTAACTTATTAGTTGTTCCACATATTCTCAAGAAAGGTGATTGCAGTTCTGCAGATGGAAAATGTGGTTCAGAATGGTGATGGCAGCAATTGGTAAATCAATTGCGGCAAAAGATAGTCAGTTGTGTTGCAACAAAGCGATTGTGGCTTAGAAATTAGCACTTGTGGTTTGAAATAGCGTATGCAGTTCAAAATGGTGAATGTGGAATTTGATAAATCAATTATAGCGAAAGATAGTTGATTGTGGCATTTTAAGTTGCACATGCATTGCATCAGGGCAAGTGTGGCTTAGAATTTAGCAGTTGCGTCGTGAAAAATGATTTTTGACAAAAGTTTCGAAAATTACAAGTTTGTTTCAATTTTGGCAAGTTTGTTTCAAATTTTGGGATTGATGTTCATTTGTTCAAATTATCTGAAAACACTTGGCAAACACATGATGTTGTAAAAAATGAAAAAAACCACATAGAAAACATTTACAAAAGCCTATGGCTGGAAGGACAATATTCTTATGGATCCCACATGGATTTTTCTCCAACCGCATATTCTTAGCGGATTAATTCAGAAGCTTGGCCCCATAGGATCCCCCTTACAGTGCACTCACTTCTCAAGGAAACCAAGCTTCCAACCTCCATGAAACTCCCATGGCAGATTGATCATCTCTACTAAAAACTGCACAAGTGTGGGTGCCTTGGTAATGACCGTTCTTGCACCAAAGAATAGAAGGTTTTTTGCCACTAAAAAACAAAGGTTTTAATTCAGGCACCTATTCAAGTGGTCATACATGGGGCACAAGATTAAGCTCCATTAAGGATGCACTCCAGCCTGAAGAGGTTAAGCTCAATAGGGTTTTGGGGAGTACTACTTGGTCCGTATGACATATTTACACTCATAATCCTAGGGTGCTGGCAAGAAGTTGAAGTGTTTTCTCTGATTTTCAGAGTTTAACACATTTGTCCTTAAAATTTGAAGCACTTAGAGATGAAATATTCAAACAAGTCACTAATCATAAAATTTAGTACTCGGAGTCTAGTTTCCAAATATGTAATTTATTTCAATACCCACATTGTACAAATTGAGTTTCAATAGGCTTTTGTAAATACCACTATTAAAAAGTCATTTTTTTTACCATACCATGCACGTGTACGACATCGATATTTTGACTTAAATTATCATATTTTTCTAAATCCTATTGGGAAAAGACTTGTAACTCACTGAAGCGTGCCTCGGATATTTTTTTGTAATTTTTAATTGAATATTTTTTTTTTGTTAATTTTTTATCAGGCATATTTGACATTTAGAAAAATCGTCCTGTACGACACGCATAAGATGACTTAAAGTTATCATTTTTTGCTTTTTTTTTTTAAAATTGAAAAGAATTGCTTGAAATTTGCCCTTGTGCAATCCGTTCGTCAAAATGTTATGTTGATCAAAAGTTATTAAAATAGTAAAAAACATTGATATTTAAAGTTTATGGACCAATTTCATCAGAAATTAATTGAAAAATAGAAAAAATAATTCAATTGTAAAAAAAATTACATATTTGAAATTTGCATTGTCTCATCTAAAATGGGTTTTAATTTCGTTAAAAAATTCTGCAAAAAAAGTCGTCAACCATATGTCCAAACTCGATTTTTTTCCCTAACATTGTTAGAACCTTCAAGTTGCAGGTCAAACCAGCTTGAAGGCCTAGGTTCGGACTCCCAACGCTTTTCCCGAAGCAAAATCCAAAGCAAAAACCTGACCACAATGCCAAGAAAAATTCAAATTAAACAAAACGGGATCCCGTTCTGCTGTCAATGGTCACCGAGTTTAATTGTAGGGAACGGGATCCCAAATTTAAAACGGGATCCCATATCTTTAAATAGGGATCCCGATTTAAATTCGGGATCCCGTTTTTAAAGATATAGGATCCCGTTTTAAACTCGGGATCTCATTTCTCTGTCAACTGTGTTTTTTTAAATACTGTCAATTTTTATTGTGAAGTTTGTAACTTCACATGTATGGCCGAGAATAGTAAAATTGCTCTATTTTTTTCATTGAGCATTCTTTTTACAGGTGGTGACTTATTTTTTTGATAAATTTTTTCAAAGGAGGCATGAAGAAATTAGTTTTAAAGTAGAATTGTGCTAGTTTTCTACTTGTTTTGAGGAACACAAGAGGAAATATTTAGTCCTTTTAGGTCTTCAACTTCCAATTTGAATTGGATTTTTTGAAGAATTTCACTATTTACATTCATTTGTGCTTGAGAATTTTATAATCATGGGAAATAAATTTCGTAATAAGAGGAGGAAGACATTGAATCTTGGAGAAATTGAAGCAAACAAAGAAAAGGAGAGACAGAGACAAAGAGAAAGAAGAATGATAATTAAATCAATGAATGATGGGGGAGCATCCAATTCCACAACTATTGAAGATGCAAACATAGAGGAGACCATGGTTGTAGATTAAGTGATTTTGCAAGAAGTCAATTTGGAGAAGAATATGATTATACAATCAAGTCCTACTATGTCTTCAAATCCCTCTTTCAATGCTATGGATAATGTTTCAATATGCAGAAATCTAGGTACGTCTTCAAATCCACATGTTAGTGAATTTGTAAATTCGTATGTAGAAATTTTACAAGATGCTGGACTTAACGATGTTGACATTGATAATATTCAGAGAGATGAAACTTTTATAGAATTTGTTGAAAATGATAGTCAGAATGATCTTTTTGTTGAAAATGAAATTGAGAATAATCCTGTTATTGAAAATGAAAACAAAACCATTTTGTTGATGTAAATGAAAATGAAAACCGTTTTGTTGATGTAAATGAAAATGAAAACCGTTTTGTTGATGAAAATGAAGATGAAAATGTAAATTGTTTTGAAGTTGAAAATGAAAGTGAAAATGAAATTGAAGATGAAAATGAAGATGAAAATGTAAATTGTTTTGAAGTTGAAAATGAAAATGAAACTGAAGATGAAGATGAAAATCTAGAATGTGATGTTGAATTTAATGAAAATACTTTTTTTAAAATTGAAAGTGGAGTTTTTGATAATCTTCCTGGTCAAATTTCTTGGAGGAAGATAAGAACACATGCAAATAAAATATACAACGAATTCTTTTATCATAAAAAACCTACAATTCAATGTCAACTAATGATGAAATTGATGAGAATGCAAAAAATGAGGAAAATAATTAAAAGTTTAGGCTTTTTTGTTAAACCAAAAAGAAAAGATCAATCATTGAAACATGCTATGTGTACTGTTGCTAGTGCCATTCAATCGATTGGAAAAAATAGTCGATCTAAAGATAAAAATGCAACAAGAAGAGCTATAACAACTGCTATAGTTAATAAAGCAACTTTGAATAAAATAATGGTAAGAAATATTAGTGAAGTTTTAAAAATACATCCTAAAACATTGCTAAGAGCGGCAAAAAGAAGAATAATTATAGAAAATGATCCTATCAACCAATGTTGGAGTTTCAGTGGTCGACTCCCGAGGTCTGATATGAAATTGAATGTTGAAATTAAATATTTGATTGAAAAATATTGGCATGAAAATACTAGGGTTTCATCTAATGCTAGAGATGTTTTAAAATTAAGGGTGGGGTCCAAAGTTCATGATCCTCACCCAAAACACTTATTAGATACAACACAAACTGAATTTTATAGAAAATTTTGTGGTGATTTAGTGTTACCCGATAATATTAAAATAAGTCAAAGGTCTTTTGAAAAATGTAAACCATGGTATGTAAAAATTAATAAGCAACGAATATCTTGTTGTTGTAAAACGCATGTTCAATTTCGTTATTTTTATGATGTTTTTCGATATATACGTTGTACCTTGCATACTAATGTGATTATACAGGAATGTGGTATTAATATGCCACCTGAAACAATAAGGGAATTTATTTCAAGTTTGTTTTGTGAAAGATCTAATGGTAAATTGCTTTATTTAAGTTCTTGTATTTCTAGACAATGCATTGATTGTGGAAACCTTTCATTCTTAGGAATTTGTACGCATGAAAGTGTTGATAATGATTTTGGACAACAATTAGTAGAATTTAAAAGATTTAAGAATGTTCACTATTCTTTAAAAGATGGAAAAATAGGAAAGCGTTGTGATTTAGTTACAAAAAAAGTTAAGTGTGCTTGCATTCATGAGTGAAATTAAGAATAAGATAGTACCAAAATATATCATTCACTCTCAACATGCTCGATGGCTTGATGGCCAATTTCGTGCATGTAGAAACACATTTCCAATTGGTACTATACTTTCAGTGGTTGATTTTGCATAAAATTATACTCTAGCTCCGCAATAGGAAATTCAATCATAGTATTATAATTTAGTGCAAGTAGCTATGTTTGTCCATATTGTTTATAGAAATGCAAATAATAGCACTGAGGATGATAGAAAAGTTCTAAGGGAGTATCATTTTTATTTGAGTGACAACCGATTACACTCATCAGAGTTTTTTCAATATTGTTTCAATATATTTTACAAAAATTTAAGAGAAAGAGGAATCCATATGAAAGAACACCTCACATGGTCAGATAATTGTACGGTGTGGTTCAAAAATGCTCGAATGTTCTATTGGTTAGGTAGGATTCACAAAGAACTTAATGTCCAACATATATGGAGTTTTTTTGAAGCTGGGCATGGTAAAGGAGAACATGATGGCGCTGGTGCGTGTGTCAAAATAATTCTTGCTAGAGAACAATTAAAATTTGAAGATGCAGTAAAATTTAAAGATGCACGTGGGATTGTCGATTGGTGTAATACAATATTATCTACACCTAGTTTGAGTGAGTACTCTAGAGTTCATCAATTCTTTTGGTTGGTTGAAGAAGATAACATTGTACCTAGAGTTGATTGTGAGACAATTAGTGGATCTACTAAATGGCATTCGTTTAGGAGTTTGACAACAAGCACATGGACTATCTGGACAAGGGAGCTTGCATGTTTTTTCTAGTTTTGCATCTCAGGAGATTGGGAAGCATGTGAAAATACAGAATGGGTTGAAAAGTGGGAACAAAGATCGTTGACACCTTCACAAGCACATGATCAATATGAAAGAACTATTGAAGAAAATGATCAAGTGTTTGCATCTGAAGACTATGACCGTGTTTCAGACCTTGTACAAGAAGGTAATTTAAGTCAATTTATTTCATTTAATTTCGCTTTATTAAGTTATTTTGTAATACTAATTTTTATATATTGATATGTGCAAGTTATTAAATCAATTTTTTTTTGTAGGACATGTGTATGCTGTTGTTGCACCTGAGGGGAATGAAGAGAAAACAAAATATTGGTTGGCTCATTGTGTGGAGAGTAAACATAAGTTAATATCACTTCGAGAAGATGATGATGGCTATCATTATCCAATAGGTACCATGATCCCCTTAAGAAAATTTTGATAACAATTTTTTTGATCCCCTTAAGAAATATTTGAGAACTTATATGATGATTGTTTTCATATTTTCCAATAGGATCGGTTGTGGTTTTTGGCACCTAGCTATGGAAATACCTAGCAAGGAAGAATGGTCTACATGCATTCGAAGATTATGAACCGCATAAAAAAATTATACATTATTCACATTTGGTGGTGGCAACAAATATAAAACTAGATCGGTATCGTGGAAGACCTGCAAATAAAGTGTTATGGAAAATTTCTATGGAAGAGCATGAGACAATCATAGATACATTGCAAAAAAGAGAGGATGCAGATGGTACAATGGAATAAGTAAATACAGGTAAATATAGTTTAAGTTTTATATTGTCTTTTTAAATAGAGGTAATTATTAGTAAAAATATATTTAAATACATGTTTTGATTACATATTGATATTGCTTGTACATTAATATTTTAAATTGGTTTATTATCCTTTTTTTGTATCCTTAAGCCATCATTGCATTGATCTCATACTTTGAAAAAAAAAGGAGAGGATGCATGGATTCAACCTACATACGTGTGGAATACTTTTAAATGCAGGTACTTGAGTTGTGTACATATAGTTAGTTTTATATAAGTTAAATTATGTATGTTTCGATGATTTCATTGATATTGCTTGTACCTTTTTGACATTAGGTGGTGTGAAGACCTAGTACATTCTGGGCACGAGTTTGAGATGTTCTTGAGATGGCATATCCAAATTTTGTAAACATTGTTTTGAGATGACATAAATGTACATATATGTCCTTGTATGTCTTAAAATCACTAAATTTCATGCATACATTATTGTTAAATCAATTATATCTTTAAGATGTTGTATTATGACCCCTTAAGACATTCCCTTAAGACATTGTATTGTGACCCCTTAAGACATTGTATTATGACCCCTTAAGGCATCCCCTTGAGACATTGTATTATGAACCATTAATATATTGTATTATGAACCCTTAATACATTCTATTATGAACCCTTAAGACATCCCCTTAAGACGTTCTATTATGAACCCTTAAGACATCCTTTTAAGGTGTTCTATTATTAACCCTTAAGACATCCCCTAAAGACGTCATAAATTATAATTTATTGACTAATTATTGATTGACGTGAATTGAATAAGTTCATTGACTAATTATAGCTAATTATTGAATGTACATATCATGTAAGAGATCACTAAATTTGTAAACTATAAATATTAAAATGTCCTATTAATTTCAACTTTAATTTCATATTTATATTTAATTTCACATTAATGTCCTATATTAATATCTTGACTATGAACATAAAATGCATAAATGTATATGTGTAAATTAAAATTTCAAACAATAATAAAGTCCATAATTTATGTAAATATATTAAGTGCATAAAAAAATGTCCATCATAGTACAACCCATGAACTAAAGTCCAACTAAGTACTCAAGAACCATGAATTATAAAGTCCAATAGAGTACGTGACAAACCAAAAATGTATAGTCCACAAAATAAACAAATATAACCCACAAAATCATGTTTCTAGGTCATGTATTGTTTCTATAATCAAGAGACCTCTTCATGCCATGCGGACTATGCAGATGACCTGAAACACTCTCTACAAGAGAAATATGAAATCATATGTAAGACAATGAAAAACAATTTAATGACAATTTAATTTATAATTCATCATATTAAAATTAAATTACCATCATATCTGGGTTTGGATGCTCTACTGCACCTGAAGCAACCTCTACATTCTCTGAATTAATCTACACAAACAAAACAAAAAAAGTTGAGATTAGATGCACAAGTCTACAATTAAATTTTTTTTAATTGAAATTAATTCATAATTTATCATATTTTAATTGTACCATATCCATAGGTTGTGCACCCTCTTCTATAGGACATGTTTGTACATTCTCAACTACTAGATGTGTCACATGCTATAAAAGAAAAAGAATTTAAAACATGTATTGGCTCAAATTATATTAATATTCAATTTGAAATTTAAAATTATTTAGTTATATATTCACAATATATAATTTATAATTAAATTTAAATATAATAAAAATTTTAAATTACCATTTGATCTGGAGCCTGCTCCACATGCCCTCTTGGAGGTGTAACTATGTCTAGGTCAGGGCTGAAAGTCACACTAACAAAGTCCTACAAGATCAAAGTTAAAGCATGTACATACTTAAATTAGGTAAATATATATATATTCAGGTTTGCACATTTTGTGTAGAAATTTATTTAAACAACCTGAAAATCAGAGGCCTCACGAGTAACCACATAATCTAATGTTTTCCCGATGCCCATTTTGATTGTGGTATCAACCTAGATAGACATGTAGACACATGTAACACAAGCTTATAATATTTTCAAGTGTACATGCACATTTCATATATACAGTGAATTAAAAATTCATAATTGTAACTATACTAATGTAAGTTAAACAATTTACAATATAAATGTACTTGCCCCTGGTCTATGATGGTCGATAGTGGAGGAGTGCTTGATAACCCCTCAGGTGGAATTGACGTGGAAGCCGATTGACTCGCCTAAACCAATATTAATATTTCAAACATATATGTTATTCTATTATAAATTTAAAACTCAAGTTAAAAATCATTTCATTTATAATTTAAAAAAATGAAATCAAAATACCCCATAAGGGTTGCCGATTAGGAATGTTGTCAATGTATGTACTCGTGGAATGAATGATTGCCCCATCATTACTATAGTCTATACACCAAACAGTTTGATTGTTAAAATGTATTGCAAACTTTACTTTGATATATACATTCATCAAAATTCTTATGAAATGAATGTGTAGATGCATATTTTTACCTGTGTACTGGTGTCCTTAGGATGTTCGCCTCTTGTAAGAAACTCTACAAATGAATTGGTGTGACCAAATGAACCACCAGAATCTCCACGTCCACCCGAACTAGGTGTGGCCTGATCAGGTCCATAGCATAGTTGATGGCAACTGGTACATACATGTGGGATGGGCCTCGACACTCCTGAAGTGGTACTCGGACTAGCTCCATAGAACACTCCTCCATCATAATCTCTATGCTCCCCACCCGCTATCGCAAAAGCATGCTGATCAAGGTCTCCCGCGAGTGTACTAAGGGAACCTAATGTCAAGAGCATAGATTGATGATGCATAGGTGTAGGAACAGGAGGACCAAGAGCAACAACAAGAGGTTATGCATGCACAAGGTGTTGAGGATCAACCCTTGCCCCTAACCTCTGTTGTGGCATGCTGCCACCAACACCCTGAAATGATTTAAAATCAAAATAATTGGGCTTGTGCCCCATAACAAACTCTACATATAATTTTCTCAAAAAATACAATGGGCACTCCCAATTAGCATGTGGGGGACTATCAAAAACCATATACCATCGATCCCAAAAATGTGCACTCATCTATGGATGTATGCACCACCTCATGGATATTCTAGATTTGTTGGTAGGAATGGGTTGTCAAGTAACGGGGTCGAGAAAGTAGGGGGCTTGGTGGGATTTCGTTATTTTAAGGTCTAATATTTCTTTATAAGAGAGACCATCAGCATAAAATTGTCTCATTTTTTCTCTATCTCGTCTATGCCTATCTAGATCAGAATTAATGGTCCTGATGGCATCCACAACGTTTTGCATTGCAGATGAAAAATGTCTAACATGGGGTGGAATCAATGCTTGACTCTGGATAGCATTGATTTGATTTTGTATTGATCCAACCTGATCATTTATGCATGCTCGTAAGTGAGCCTCATCAGATGCAATAGGTTGTGGAGGGGGAGGTGGAGGTGGAGGTGGAGGTGGCTGAGCTGGTGGATTGATGATATCATCAATATTAAAATCATCCATGATATGAGATATAAGTGTGCACCTGCATTAAATTATACTAAATTAACATACAAACTTAAAAAATTACAAGAAATAGTAAATTTGAAACACACATGCAAATTTGTTTAAATATGATACATGCATACATATACATTGATTGAACTTGATCAAGTAAACTATGTACATACATTTAAAATAAAAAAATACCATGCATTTAACATACATACATTTAAAATAAAAAATACCATGCATAATTTGCATGCATACATCATTAAAGTAAACTATGTACATACAAATTTCAAAATTTAACAACTATATGTGCAATTTTAATACATGTGTACATAGTAAACAATAAAATTGATATATTCACAAAAATCTCATTTTATGTCTAACACATGTATATATATCCATCTAGCACCATCCATCTAAAAATATCCATCTAGAACCAAAATCATAAATTCACATCACACAAAATATCCATCGTTCACTAAATTCATCACACAAAATATCCATCTAGAACCAAAATCATAAATTCACATCACACAAAATATCCATCATTCACCAAATTCATCACACAAAATATCCATCATTCACCAAATTCATAAATTCATAACTATTTAAGATCATTGTCTTAATTAAAAAACTATTGTGGCTTTCTACTACATCTCTTCATTTATTTGCGTTTTTCCTTTTCAAAATAAGAAGTTCTCCTCTCCTCTAGCCATTGTCGATGCTCATCTAAGATCCCATCCATAGCCCTGACAACATCAACAATGGTTTGCATCCTAGATGCAATCATCCTCATAGGTGGTGCGGCAAATTATTAATTTTGAATAATGTTAATTTGATCTTGGATGGTTCTAACATTGGAATTGATCCGTGCTTGCAAGCGAGCACCATCGATTTCAGGTGGTGGAGGTGGGGGGTTATGAGGTGGAGTGGGTGGAGGTGGAGGTGAAGGTGGTGGAGATGGAGGGCATGGAGGTTGATTGCATATATTATTGAATCGATCCATGTGATATCTAGAAGATATGAGTGGACCTACATTAGATTTGTAATTTCAAAATGTAAGATACATGTTTAGGATTTATACCCTTAAACCATTCAATATAAATGGCCTAATTGAATACATATGATAAAATAAAATTTTAAGCCTCATTTATGTTTAAGGAAAGTTACTTGAATGAAAATAGAATTAACTATTAATATTAGACAATTTATGAATGTTATAGGGTTTACGGTTTAGAGTTTAACATAGATCCCCTTAAGCCATCCTACCACCCTAAACCGTAAATTAATCAACCTAGATCATGACAAAATAACATGGCTTAAGGGAATAAAATTTGGTGGAGTTGCCTAAGGCAACCAAATTTGATTTTAAGGTCCTAAGACAAAATGAATGTTTTAGTGAAGAACATTTTCTTGTGGAACAAGTGATTGAGATAGGTCTTGTTTCAAATATCATTCATATTATAATCTTGCACAATCTTGTTATTGTTAAATTTGGTTGCCTAGTTTATGAATATTTTTTTATTTTATGAATAGATTGACTATTTCCGTAATAGAAACACATAATTATGTGTGATTAAGATTGAGTTTGATGTATATTTTAACTGGATTTTTTTTTAATTGAATATAAGATTATTTTATTTAATATTTTTTTCATTAATATTGAACTCACTTAAATGAATTTTATGATATAAAACATGTATAATATAAAATTAGTTAATGTTGAATTGAAAGTATTTTATTTTAGATTGTTTGTAATTGAAAGAACCTAAAAGAACTTAGAAAACAAAAATATTTAGATTATTTAGTGTCTAGGTAACTAGTGCAAAAATTTAAATCCTAGACCAATACTCTAAGTACATATGGTAAATCCTAAACCATGGATTTAATCATTAAAATTTTAAAATTTAAATTCAAAATTTTCCATCCCTTACACATTTACTAAAACATTATGAGCCAACTAAACTTGCTTAGTATTCAAAGGCATTCAATTGTCTTTATTTTATCATTTAATTACACTTGATCATTATTCACAAAAGGTTTCATCGAAATACCACATTTCTTCTTAAGTAGTTCAACTTCAATTCAAGAACCCTAGATCCCTAGATGAAGCTAGATTTTGAATTTAATCCTCACTTAAGGTTTTGAATAGACCCTAGATGAAGCTAGATTTAGAATTTGGCATGTGTTTTAATTTTGTTTTATTTTTATTTCATCTTTTTAATAGACTGATTATTTGACCCAAAATTAATTATCAAAATTCATATAAAAGATAGTTCTAAATGAAAATTCATATAGCAATAATGTACTCATTTCACAAAAAATGGAAAGTTTTTCTAATCTAATTATAATTTAACATTGAAACTAAAATTTAACATATCATTTTATCCATACAATGCAAATAAAATTTAAAATATTTAAGCAATGCAAAAGGAATTTTCTTGAGCTCAAATATTAGGGTTTTCTAAATCAAAATGATTTGTTCGATTTCAATTTAGCGTTTTAGCAATTTTTATTGTTTCAATTCAATTCAGGGTTTCAATTTCTAAGAAATTAGGGTTTTTGATACAATTTTTTAGTTTCAATTCAAACTAGAGTTTTGAAATTCTTTTTTTTTTGCTTTGATTTGAATTTGAGATTTCAAAAAGCTTAATTAGGGTTTCTAAATGCAAATTTTCAATTTATTTCAATTTCTAGGGTTTTGAAATGCATTTTTTTTTGTTTCATCAAATAATTCAAGTTTCAAAAGTTAAATTTTGTTTCTAAAATACAATTCAAGTTTTTTTTTTTGTTTCTATTGAAAATTTTCACAATTTGACGTATTTTTTAATCTATTTCTAAAATTTCTTATTTCAAAAATAACATGAAATAAAATCCATAAAATGGAAATAAAATTTGAAATAAACATGCTAGAAACAGTAAATTTAACAACCATTTCAATTTCGAATGTAAAAATGCAAAAAAAAGTGGAAGAATGCGGGTACCTGGAGGTCTTTTGGCAGTCACTGTTGGTCACAAATCGGTATCCCGTGCGCACAGGCCAAAATGAAGTTTTATTCATTTAAAAAAAATAAATAGTGAGAGGAAATGGGATCCTGGTTTCTAAATAACGGGATCCTGTTTCCTCTTCGCCAGTACGGGATCCTCTAGCAAACGGGATCCCATTTTTTAAAAAGAGGGATCCCATTTGCTAGAGGGTCCCGAACCGACAAGGAGGAAACGGGATCCCATTATTTAGAAACCGGGATCCCGTTCCTTCTCCGTCGATTTGGGACCCTCTAGTAAACGGGATCCCATTTTTGATTCAGGCTCGGGATCCCGATTTTTATAACATGGGATCCCGTTCTTAAAAATCAGGATCCCATTTTTGCTTAGCCGATTTCATTTTTTCGGCTAAGGCAAAAACTTCCACGTTTCGTGGACCCAACTTCGTGCTTTCACCCATTACGATGAGGAAAAAACCACATACATAGGAATAGTCTGCATCACATTAGTAAACCCAAAAACCACATGATAGAGCATCAGCCAAAGCATCCCTAAAGTTAGACGACAGATCTACCACGAGATTGCAAATAGTGGAAGCGAGCGAGAAGCTCTTGTTTGAAATGGGAGAGTAGTTGGGAGAGCAGGAGCAATCCATTAAAATCTTCCTCATCATTAGTATTTGAAGATTATAGTTATTTAGATGTATATGTTACACATATGTAGCTTACACGTAATTTGAAGATGGAGGTGCATGAGCTAATAATGTTATTATAAAAAAAGTAATGTTGACTCCTAGAATTCTATGGCTTGACAATTTATATTACATTCATATAGTTATCTTAAACTTTCCTACATAGAGTAGTTGTTAAATGTAAGTGTTTAGATGTGCATGATGCCATTTTGGTAGAAGTCTTCATTCATTTCTAATACATTTTGGCACAAATATTGTAAATTAGAGAATATTTTAACATGGAAGGTGTTGATGCTAATCTCATGCATAGAAGTGTAAGTTACTTGGGTAATTCAACAAGTAGACAGCCTGACATTCATAATGGGATGTGAATGATCAATGATATTGATCTATAAAGACTACATATTTTTATAAACATTCCTTTAGATTCATTTATGAAATTATGAACAATTCACATGACCTGGACTCAAAAGTATGGCATCCCTAGTTTTAAAGCCCACTCTTAGTTATGTTTGATAAGGATGATTAAGTATACAAGGATAGAATTATTTTGGGATATAAATCTGAGAATGTGAGAAATTTATAATTCACCAATAATATGAATTCCATGAGATAACATCACTTGAGAAGAAAAGAAGTGGGGATATAGTAGAATTAAAAAATTCACTCAAGAAAATTTGAGAAGGTTTCCTAGGTCCAAACATATATTAGATGTCAAATTATTGTTAGCATGTATAAAAGAAACCATAAGAATTATAGTTTATTTGTGTGTTGGTATTCATATAATTAGAACATATTAATCTTTGAAGTTGACACATAATTAGCATCAAAGAAGGACAGTTTGGGGCATCAAATCAAGACTCAAAAGGCACAATGTGAACTCAACATAATACATGTGGTGGACTTGAAAGACGAAATGAAGTGGATTTTATAAGGTGACATGGCTTTGTAGAGATGAAAATATATATAATCTATATGTAATAACATGATTAAACTACAATGCATAATGAGCTCATGTCTACTTCATGTCAGCCCCATTGAACATGAAATTATATTATGAGCTTGAAAACTTTATCGAGTAGGAATATAGATGGAATGTTGGGTTTGTAGGAAAGTAATGGCATAGAACCTTGATGCAAGAAGCCTTATACAATGTAGCATAAATTAAAGAAAAAGGCTCAAAATTACATAAGACTTCATCAATTTGAAAATTTAAATATGTGCATTTAATCTTTAGTCAATCAAAATTAATATGAAGTCTCAAGAGCATTTCCAACAAGACAAGTCTAGATGAGAGATGTTGAGAAAAAAACAAACTAAAGATAAGCTCAACTCTAGAATTAAATTTTAAAAAAAGAACATTCTAAGTATAGGAAAATTATACATATATAATGTATGGGCATAGAGATATTTAAAAAAAGACCCTAATAACATAGGAATCCAAAATACATGACCAAAGAATTGAAATAGAGATACAATTTTAAGATATAAATCATGAGATTTTAGTGGACCTAATTAAAATTTAATAATATGTTGATTGTAAATAGTTGATAAAGTCAAATAAAAGGGGTGATCATGAGTGGTTGAGTATTAAAATTTTGGCCACATGCCAATTTATTGCACAATAAAAGTATACCCATGCCTAGTTAGAAAACCTTCAACATCCTTCTATAAAACTCTACAACACATGCATAGTAAGGAAAACCTACATAGAAACAAAAGCCTATGCAAAAATAAAAATAAAATAATAAGTAATAGTTGTATGTTATGCAACATAGTGATATCCCTAAGATGTTCTTACATGAGACACCTCAAGTGAGAAATTTTTCAAGGTTGGTGCCAAAAAATAGCACTATATAGAAGACTACTTCAACCACTAAAGATAACATAATTTTGCTTCACAAATCCACATCTCCCTAAGGTCATTTACCCTTCCAATGAATGAAATATTACTTTCACTCACCCTATATTGTCTCTTTTGTAATTTCTTATTACTAATTTTTAGGTATTTATGTTCTTTCCAATTTGACAATTCTTGAGTCTACACACTATCTTTAGAGCTATGTGCATAGCAAACAAAAATGTATTTTAAAAAGTGGCAATATATCCATCCCCTTAAGAAACTCAATTCCATACACATTTATTGAGAATCTAAATGAACTTTTGAAATCACCAATCTTCTCTAGTTTCAATTGGTTATATGTGAGCTTTTATTTTCTCTTCAACATTAATTTTAGTACTCTTTTAACTCCTTCATAACTCATAAATGAACCTATTTCATGTTTTATGCAAAATCTTTAGCCAACATACTTAGGTTCTTGTAGTTTTTTATGCTCAATATATTTGTCACATCTATGAAGATTTTCTATAAACCATTTTGAATAGGATCTTCCTTGTTGTGTACCAAATATTTGAATGTAAAATTAACCTATGCTAACAAAGAGTTTCTCAATATGAATTTCTTTCTTGTTAAACATCTTGATAGATTGTCAAACTTTAACTAGGAATCTTGATTTGACCAAGTATTTATAAATGGTATGTAAAACTATTTAAAAATTGCCCACCCAATTTCTTTCATAGAAATATGTCAAAATGACAAAGGAACTATACATCCTTCTCTAAGATACACCATTCAACACTATATTCTACACCATCAAAATTAGCAAATCCTTTACCAGCTTTATGTATAATTGGTCAATTCGTGGTCTCCTCCAATAGATCCTATACATATATCTATGCTAAACCATGTAACTCACTAATGAGATTCTGTCGCATTGAATTATATGGAATAAATAATTGTTAATCTTCTAAAAAGATAATCATATATTACACAAAGTATCTTAACTACACAAGAAGTAAGAAATTTCCTCTTTTCGCAATTCTCTCACACTTGGCAATAACCTAAACACTATTCCTGTCAAAAACTCGATCCTTCCACTAATGTTTAACAATTGCACATTATGAAAAGAGTGACGAGAATATCAACAATATTGAAAGAATGAAGAGATTACGTCTACGGTAGCAGGTGAGTCGTTCTTCAGATAACCGTATGCCATCAGACTTACGTAGCCACTCCCGCGTTACGAAAAGAGGAACGATTCTGCAAGTATATATTATAATTACAGGACTAAGTCGAGACGAATTAGTCCTTGCACAGTAGCATGCAATACAGAATTCAATCACACATTCATATCGTGAGCTGTTCTGAGCTGTTCTGTCTGCTTCTTCTGAGTTTCTATTATAATGGGTAATCGCATGATATACTTTTTCTGCTGATATGTTGTTACAGCGACAATGTCATGGCAGGGGATTCCGATCCCTGGCAAGATTTCTGCGTTGCAGATGAGGAAAGCAAAGGTGAGAATATAATTTTATATAGTTGTCTGATATGATTTGCTTATTAGGCGAGTTGCTAACAAATTGATGAAAACAGTTTTGGTGAACGGGTTCGTTTGCAAAGACCCAAAGGAAGTTTCCGCAGACGACTTCTTCTTCCGGGGACTGGGGCAGCCAGGGAACACCGACAATGCAGTAGGCTCCAACTTATCGCAAGCTAACGTTAAACAGATACCAGGCCTCATTACGTTGGGAATATCGTTGGTCCGCATCGATTATGCAGTGGGTGGAATAAATCCTCCTCACACACACTCAAGAGCCATTGAAATTCTCGTTTTACTGGAAGGTGAGCTTCTTGTGGGTTTTATTGACACCGACAACAAGTTTTTCTCCAAAACGTTGGAGAAGGGAGATGTGTTTGTGTTTCCAAAGGCACTGGTGCATTTCCAGCAGAATGTGGGCCATGAAAATGCAGTGGCCATAGCTGGATTGAGCAGCCAGTTTCCTGGAGTTCAGACAATCGCCAATTCTCTTTTTGCAGCAGATCCCCCTCTCCCTGATTCTGTATTGAGCAAGGCCTTCCGCATCACCCAGGAACTTGTAAATTACATTCAGGCCAAATTCGCCTAAGATTCTGAAGTTCAATTTTCTGTGTTCTATTTTACGTGGGATGACCGTCTTTCCCAATTCTTTGTTCTTACCGTTTAATAAAACTTTTTTAACTCATGCTCTGCTCTCGTGCTATTCATAGCATCTGTTTTCAACGATTAGTATCTCCTGAGCATATTCCAAAGATTAAAAATTGATGTTGTTATCATATCCTTACAAGCAGTTTGCCTCTTTTTAGAAGATTTCCATAAACATTAAAAATTAGTTGCGAATACATTTAAAATATAATTGAAAAGTATTAATTTGAAGTATCTAAAGATATTCCTGAGCATTTCTTGTAAGAGCGTTCTTGTATTATCAATGCATTCGTTTGTACTGCATATTCAACATGTTAATAATATTTTTTTACATACAAACGGCGAAAAACAACAAACAAAGTGTTTGACTTCGACAAAAGGACTAACACTTTAATTCTTACATACTAAACTCACAAGGTTGTTCTTTAACACAACTGTAACATCAGTCTAACTGTGAATAATTTCAAACAAGGCAATATTTAGAGATAGACTTATAGAATGAAGGACAAAATCATAGAATGGAAGGTATATTATGCACTTTGTGCATTTATTGGAGAGCTGTATTTTAAAGGCATCTGATATTTTATGCATTTTGTGCATTCATTTTAAATATGATATGGATTCTTGATTACCTTTTTTTTTATTATTATATATGTATCTAAGAGAATTTAGAGTGATATATGCATGTGTATGTCAATACATATTAGTTAAAAAATATTTTTTCTAGCTTTATGAATTTATGATAGAAGAAAAATGAACATGAGAATTCTTTTAGTTTCATAATACATGTTTAAGTTTTTTCAAATATCAAGGTAGTCTCTTTCACATAACAAGAAAAATCTACACAAATAAAAAAATACAAACAATCAATGAGTAAGTATTTCTAGTTGATGCAACCTTGTGAGGTCACTAAGGTGCTCTTACATGAAATCCCTCAAGTGAGATTTTTTTGAACTTGATGCTCTAAAATAAAACTATATAGAAGACAACTTCAACCACCAAATAAAACATACTTCTAATTCATAATCCACAAGCCTTTAAGTCTTCAAGTCCTTTACCATTCTTAGGAATGGGCTATTATTTGCACTCACTCTATTATGTCACCTTTCCAAAGTAGATTTACAAACTATTTCCAATGTCCTATCAATACTTTTTAGGCAGTCTACATGCACTATCTTTATAAATATTTGTATAATAGAAAAAATGTTTTTTTTTTTAAATGGAAATATATCCATCTCTTCATGAATATTGGTTTCATACACATTTGTTGGTAATTTATCTAAAATATTTGTTGGTAATTTATCTAAAATATTTTTGATAATTTATCTAAAATTTTGTAAGTACAAATCTTCTCAAGTTCCAATTTTTTGTGTATAAGTATTTATTTTCCCTTCAATATTTATTTGCATGTCACATTTACCTAGTATTTCTCTCTTCTAGCTCCTTAACTCATGAATGAACACATTAAAAATTTATCATTTAATAACAACAAGTATCTTTGGTAGAAAAACCATGATTGTTTACCATTGCAGAAGCCACACACGCCTACTTGTATCATTTCCACATGGAAAAATAGTTGGAGACATTATATGTACAAGAAAAAATATACACCTCTATACATAGACATGTCTTTAGGAGCTGTAGGAAAATTCACTGCTAGTAATTCACTGATGGCAAATTCAATGCTAGCAATTCACTGCGATGGAAAATTGACCACATTAATATTTTTTATCAGTCATCTATAATATATTTTATTATATTGAAAAATATTAAGGCTATTAATTTTCTGCCGTGGTGAATTGCTAGCGGTGAATTACTTGATGGTGAATTTGTTATGGTGATGAATTTTACCACGATGAATTGTTGGTGGTGAATTTTTTTACGGTGAGTTGCTAGCAATGAATTTTTTGTATGTCATCTTCGAGGGATGTACAAATACTAAGAAGAATAACAAAATTTCTATTAGTGTAGAATATTCTTTTATAAGGTATTTATTTTCTCTCATAGATATCTCATTTAGATATAGATATGTTTCTTTTTCTAGATATAAGATTGTTTGGGTGTTCTTGTGCTTGCATGGAGTTGCATACTATTTTTTCATAAGTGATGGATAACTCTCCTATGCACTATATATACATCTTTCTTGAGTTTATTAACTACGGATTATTTGGGAGTTATTTCATTTCTTCTTTGTTGCAGACTTTCTTCTTTCTGACTTTCTACAACATTTGATTATCTATCATTTGTGGCCCACTCAGTGTCACTATTTTCACTAGAAGAACAACAAAATGACATATGATATTAGAAGCTAACCTGTTCAAATGATGGTCTGGTATAATTTTTCAGTTTAGCTTGAAATTAATACTTGCATTGAAGAATAAATTTATCTTTCTTTTTTTACTGTGATCTACATGGTTAAGGGCTACAAGGGGTTTCCTTTATTTTTTCTTTCCATGTGCTTTGTATTCATTCAAATGCGGTTGAATTTTGATCTATGTTATTGCATGTGTTTTCTTTCTAACACTTTGTTGGAGGTTTGTTTGTATTAAAAAAGGCATAAGGCTTCATTGTTTGGCCACTCAAACTTTTGTAGGACACATTTTACTAGTGGATCTATTTTGAGTTGGTGAAAATTATTATAGTTTCCATTACTTTATCTTATGTAGGTCACAATTTGACTACTACAATGCATTTTGATTTGGTGATTAGGTGATTTCTTTGGCAGACGATTTATTTTTGGTGGATTTTTTTTGTGAGTTCTGGATTGGTGCATCCTTGGTGCATGAGGCAAGAACCATCAAACCATGCATGTTTGGCATTGTGGTGATTGAATTTTTGTTTGAAAGGTCATTATTCTCTCGATATTTTGATATTTAAAAGAAATCACATAACCAAGTGTGGCATGTTTGAACTGTTTTTTCTAGTAGCGATTTCATTAACTCTTCCATTCAACAATTTCAGTGATTCAATGCCTCAAATTCATTTATGAGCCACAATCTCTATTTTGAGGGTAATATTTTCATTTGAAAACACTTAATATTGAATGAATCTGTGGTGTAAGTGAAGAAAGACTTGAGCGAGTTGATTTACCTATTTGATTCCTCCATTGAATTATTGACATAAGGTCATAAGGTCATCTTTTTGCATGTGATTTCTCTTTACGTTAAAAGAAAATTAAAAAAAAAAGTTTGCTAATTTAGTAATTTAAAAATGATTTTTTAAAATTTTGAACTAGCTTCTCGTGATTAAGAGTCAAGAATTTTTTTGAACTAGTCTCTTTCACATAACAAGAAAAATCTACACAAATAAAAAAATACAAACAATCAATGAGTAAGTATTTCTAGTTGATGCAACCTTGCGAGGTCACTAAGGTGCTCTTACATGAAATCCCTCAAGTGAGATTTTTTTAAACTTGATGCTCTAAAATAAAACTATATAGAAGACAACTTCAACTATATAGATTTTTGTATAATAGAAAAAATGAGTTTTTTTTTTTAAATGGAAATATATCCATCTCTTCATGAATATTGGTTTCATACACATTTGTTGGTAATTTATCCAAAATATTTTTGATAATTTATCTAAAATTTTGTAAGTACAAATGTTCTCAAGTTTCAATTTTTTGTGTATAAGTATTTATTTTCCCTTCAATATTTATTTGCATGTCACTTTTACCTAGTAGTGCTCTCTTCTAGCTTCTTAACTCATGAATGAACACATTTAAAAGTTATGATTTAATAACAACAAGTATCTTTGGTAGAAAAACCATGATTGTTTACCATTGCAGAAGCCACAAATGCCTACTTGTAGCGATTTCATTAACTCTTCCATTCAACAATTTCAGTGATTCAATGCCTCAAATTCATTTATGAGCCACAATCTCTATTTTGAGGGTAATATTTTCATTTGAAAACACTTAAAATTGAATGAATGTGTGGTGTAAGTGAAGAAAGACTTGAGCGAGCTGATTTACCTATTTGATTCCGCCATTGAATTATAGAATTAGAGCCATATGGAAACACCTTGTCTCAATGAATTTATTGCCAACTTAACTAGAGAGTAGGATTTAAGATAATTTAGATTGACACAATGAAGTCTTCAAAACCTCAAGCCCTTATTATTGGGAATGAGAAACCAAAGGCTTCAAAGGATAAAGAAAAGAAGAAAAAATACAAGAAGGACAAGGAGACTAAGAAAGATAAAAATAATGAGTACACTAAAACTAACACCCAAAATTCTTCAAAACAGGGGAAATACATGATAGAAAGAGTTAAGTGTTCCTACTGCAACAAACTTAGGCACAATGAGAACATGTGCAATAGACCACCTTACTCAATTTATTGAGAAAAATAACATAGGGGTCCCTAAATATTTCAAGCCATCCTCATATACTCAAGGATGTACTAAGGAAAAGGATAAAGAAAAAGAGAAACCTAAAGGAAATGCTTTAGTTGCTAGTGCATCTTCATCAATTCTATCTTACATCATTGGCTTGGGTGCCTCACACCACATGGGTTCTTCATAGGTTAATTTTTCTTTTGTAGAGCCCTCTAGCATGTCTTGCATTATCCTTGGTCATGACACTCCAACATTAATTGCAAGGAGAGGGTTTGTTTAAATTGAAGGTGGGACATTGATAGATTTTTTATGTCTACCTTTTCTTTCAAAAAATCTCTTGTAATTGTATTAGATTAATCACGTATGAAAAGGCATGAGAGTTAAGTTTTCTCTAGGTTGAGATTAGAGACTTACATAACAAAAAATTGATATATTTCTAGGAAGGGAATATCACTGATTTAGGTTATATACCTTCTCAAATTTTATACCTGATGGTTCTCCTCAAGCCTTGATTACTCATTTAGATGAAGTGAGAAAAATAATTTATGGCTAGTTTGACAACCTTAACTACTACTACCTTGACCAATTAAGTCAATAGAACATGGTCAGGGTTTCTTAGAGTCAAAATTTCTAAAGTTATTTCTAAGGGCATTACCCTTGTGAAACATTCAGATGGGTTGATTTAATGATTTGATGGCACGCCTAGTTGTTGGAGCTAGAGGAATTTTGTTAGAGTTGCATAGGTTGGTGTAATCCTAGGGTTTCACTGAATTCCTTCAAAGTGAGTGGGTTTTGAGTGAAATACTTAGGTCCTACTTCTTCTTAAATTTTATATATGCCATTTCAATTGAAAAATATTTGTTCGAATAGGTTTTTGTGGCAATTTTTTTTATTGAATGCTTCAGTCCATGAAGAATCCATGTTTGAGCTATGTGGTTTTATTCTAAACTTCAGTCTAAATATACTTTCCCTTTCTTCACACAAGCTTACAGTTTTTAATAGGTTTTCGTTCAATGGTTGCATAAGCTCTTTCCTTATGAATCATATTAATGATTATTTTTTTTACCTTGTGTCTGCATATTAGAGTCTGCTCTAATGAGCAATGCTCCCTTTATTCTTACTCTCGACTATGACATGTATGCCAACCACTATGATAGGTTCATTGGAGATTTTTACCAACAAATTTTGTCTAGTCAAATATGACATTCACCATACAAAACTAGAATAAAACATGTGTTACAACTATTACTTTCTATGGCATCCATCTTTGTTACTTGTATTATGTTTTTAACATTGGTCTCATCATTTTTTTGTAATTGCTACTCATTACATTCACTTTCAACAAGTTTCACCTTTCAGGTGCCTTTTTGGGGCACATGTTTGTTTTATTGATGTAATTTATTCAAACACCAATTGCAATTCTAAAAAAATAGTATATTTGTGCTCTTCTCCTAAGCCCATTCTTATGCATGTTTTTCCTTTGTTGTTTTAACTTAATTCTTTTTTCTTGATGCTTGTTTACTTTGTTTTTTAATTCTTTTTCATTATTTCACACTCATTCCATTTCCATTACTTAAGCAATAAAAGGGTCATTTAAATACTATGATTCACATTGGAGGGCTGGTGATTAGGAAGTATGGGGTGTTCCGTCAATTGCAGAAAATCAAGTATGATTGTAACAAATGTGGCACTATTCTACAACCTTTCTTTCAAAACTCCTATTCTGAAGTGAAAGTAGGATCTTGTCCTATAATTAATCCTTCACCTAGCCTGGCTGCAAGAATAGGAACACCAGATTGAAAAATCACAAACATCATATTCAAGGGAGCTAATTTTTTTGTGACAATCTGTAGTTTCTCAAAACTGCCCTACCAACACAAGGCAAGAACTACGTTGCAATATAGCTCTTGTTAATTTAGAAAATCAAATCATACAATCAGTAGGCAAACCTGTAGATATAACTAGAAGCCAAACACAACAAGAATTACAATGATTAATACAACAGATTATTAGTTGAAATTTTACGCTCTCAAATTTTTTAAGATGAAAATTACACATTTTTCTTCAAATCACACTATCGATATGATTATTTATTTTTGGTAAAGTTGCATTTTTATGATTTTTTTATATGGACAATAACCTTCTACATTTTTTATGATACTAAGCCTCTCATCCCTCTAGCACGGTGTTTTTCATCATCTACTACCAACTATGAAGCTTAACTTAATTCTTATGGCTATTTTTATTTTGTTGTTTTTTACTTAATTCTTTGTTCAATGCTTGTTTACTTCTTTCTTTAATTCTTGTTCATTGTTTCACGCTCATTCCATTTCCATTACTTAAGCAAAAAATAAGCGCAAGTTCATTTAAATACTATGATTCGCATTGGAGGGCTAGTGAGAAGGAAGTTTGGGATTTTCCTTCAATTGTAGCAAATCAAGTATGATTGTAACAAATGTGGAACTGTTCTACAACCTTTCTTTCAAAACTCCTATTTTGAAGTGAAAGTAGCCTCTTGTCCTATAATTAATCCTTCACTTAGTCCTGCTATAGCAACAAAACACTATATTGACAAAATCACAAACATAATATTCAAGGGGGTCTTTGTGACAAATAGTAATTTCTCAAAATTTCCTTGCTAGCACTAGGCAGGAACTTCATTGCACTGTAACTCTTATTAATTTAGAAAATAAAATCATATAATCAACAAGAAAACTAGTAGACATAACTGGCAACCGAACACAAAATTAATTGCAATGATTAATACAGTAGAGGCAACAAACTAAAATTGAAATAATAGTCCTCTCGTGTTAAATTGCTTCCAGAACCAATCCACAGCTGGAAGAAAGCATCCAACAACATGAAATACTAGATCATCACAATTGGTAATTAGTATCCAAGTAAATGAAGAGTCCACCAATCTTTAGGCCCAGAAGAATCAAGTGCCCCAGACTAGTAGCCACATCAAAATCTAGAGCAACCCATGGTTGGTAACAACCCAAAAATGGCAGTCTACAACAAGAAAAAAAGTACCACAACCTATTGGTTATTTTTCTAATAACTATGACAACTTGATAGTTGTAGAAAGCAATCTTGGATGTTGTTTTCATTGCCATAATTTTAAAAAATAAGGTTGAGCTTAAAATATTTGTTGAGATCCATGAATTCCTTATTAGAAGGCCTTTGTTTCGGGTGTTGCATTAAGCAAGTAGGCAAAAACTAGCTCGCCTTTGAAACAAAGTAATCCATAATCCGCCTAATAAAACCATTCTACAAAAATCACCCTTGTCACTATGAGACAATTCATAATCTTGCTACAAATCCCCTTTTTGAATGATTTCCCAAGAAATGGGAAAGTAAGCTGTCAAGTTAATGTTGGGCAAGACATTTGAAAAACTAGAGTTAAAGGTACACTTGAAATCATGCATTATTCGAAGATCCATTAATGATGGTAATTGTGTACAGCCCAAGAAAAATATTGTGTTTAAGTTCTTTTTTGAATCAATGGAAGGTCAAAATTTTTGCAGATTAACTATTTGGATGGACAACTCAACATAAATCATTTGTAGTTCTATCTAAGGAAGGAGGATGGTGTTAGAGAACACAACAAGACAATGGAGTTTCTAGAGAAACTTGAGAATCCTTGTCTACAAGTGTGGACTAAAATATCACCCAAGAGTGCTGGTTTCCAGGTCCAAGATTGAGGAAACAAAGCAAGCAGAGAGGTGAACAACAAGCACCATAAGTTACAAGTGTAGTAACGGAAAAATTATCACTTTTCCTTACTTAATTCGGAATAATTAATAATAAATGAACTTAATGTTGCCTTGATTTAGTTTTTTAATGTGTTTTATAGATTCACATTAAGTCTAGGACCCTTTTTAATAAAATGGACTTAATTGTACCTTATTTAGGGTGTTGTCAAGTGTTTCTTTACACTTTCACACTAATCTAAGTATTTATTAATTAATTGAAGCTAATTAGAGCTTCATTGTCCCTTTCAATTCAAATCCAAGCCTTATTTATTGAATTTTCCAAGGGATAAAGCTCGACATTCACTAATAATGCTTCACAACATTTAATTTGGAAAGGTTTGAGTCCTAGGCTAGTGTTCAAGTACTCATTCACCACTTGAAAAATGGGTCCTTCTTAGGTCCTAGGACCCCCTTTTTGCATGTTATTTCATATCCCCGAAGCATGTCCTAGTTGAGTATGCTAGGACCCAAATAGGCTGAATGGGTGCTCCTTAACTTAGGAAACCCCTTTTTGAACATATTCTTGGCAAGATTTTAGTGATTTAAAATCCTAGATCTGATTATGGCTTGTTTTTTTTGAATTTTGGGATTAAACTTAAGTTAAGTAAAAATATAAGGTTAATTCACATAGTTTCATCTAAGCAATCCTAGCAATTTCAAGTGATCTTAAGAGCATGAAAGCAAGCATTTACAAGATAATTTCAAAGGAGTTCAAGGGTAGACTATTGAATTTTTATTGCACCAATGAAAGGTCATATCATCATGTCAAATTCATAGTGCATCAAGCATGTTGTTGAGCTAATGTGTTGATGTAGCATTGAAGATCCAATTCAAGTATTGTTTCACATCAAAATTCAAGATCAAGATCTACATTCCTTAAAGTGACTTCATGCTAGATTGTTGATTTATTATCCAAGACTTCATCCAAGGTTTCATTATTTCATGTTTCATGTTTCATTGTTTCATCATAAGGTTTAATTACCAAAATGGTGTTTGACCAAGGCAAAACCCTATTCCCTAACAATTAAAAAAAAATAATCTCTTGATGTTTGATTACAAGTTTTAGATTGAAGATCTAGTGGAGAAAAAAATTGTCAAAATTTTTAAAGTTGCAAAGTTGTAAAAGTTGTCATCTTTATTGCAAGATCATGGAAAGTACTCTACAAAATTTATTTTTGGCTTTCATGAGCTGAACACTTGGGATCTGGGAGTGTAGACATTGAAGAGTATCTTGAAATAGATTTTATAGAACCCTAACATAGACCCATTCACTACTAGGTGAATGAGTCCTCGGTGAGGCCAAAACAACACTTTTCCAAAAAGGTGCACATCATTTCAACATCTGAAAACCTTCCTTTTTATTGTTATAATAGTTAGGTTTATTTTTTGATTTTTATTTATGCATTTTACTTCTCATAATTGAGTGAAACATACTCACCTAAAAATTGGGTTCCTCCATTTGATTAATCCCATTTGGGGTGAACCCTCTTTTTCTATGTTTCAACAAGCATGGGTGCAAGACAAAAAAACATGCTTTATAGATTCTATTCTAGAAAAAAGAAGGAAAAGTGGACTAAGGGTAAACAAAGTTGAGATGGTTACCAATAGGCCTTGTAATTCATCACTTTATCATATTTTCAACTTGCATTTCACATTGCATTTATAGAAAATAAAACTTGAAACCTATTGTAGCAAACTTGAATCTGAAAATCATCAAAAAAAGCTTAAAAATCAGTAAAATTCAACTTCAAAACCCTAATCTAGGACCCATTATCCCTAGGGCGAATGCATCCCTAATCAGACCTAAATTTGAATTTCTGGACATTGAAATCTTCTATTTTTTGCTTCTATTTGCTATTGTCAGATCTTTGTCTTAGTTTGTTAATTTTTTGTTTCATTCAGTTCATTAGATCTACCTTAATTTGTTTCATTTAGTACTATGTCTAAATTCAAAATTTCATTTACATTTCAATTTTATATTGTTGCATAGTGCAATCAACAAATTTTCTTGTTTAAGTTTGAATATCTGAAAATGGACAAGTGTGTTTTAGCAATGTGTGGAAATATTTGTTCTCTTTTGTTGATGTTTCAAGTTTTTTTTTTGGTAATGATCCTAATGAAATTGAGCCTACTCATGCTCACCCAAATCCTAATGATTTTCCTTGTGAAGTTAACATCATTCGAGAAGATGATGCTAGCATGAATGAATTCATAAACGATTTCCTTAACAATCTTGAGAGTAATTCATCCTTTTATCCTTCCATGAAAAAACCAACACAACTTGAGATGTTTGGTCTTTACATCCTAAAATTGAGCCACAAACCAAGTCTAAACTTGTAACAATGAGTGAACCTAGTTCCTCTAGTCAAGTGCATATAGTCATTCATCTTATGGGTGGGTGCATGGAAATGGGCAGTCATTTCGTGGCCACATTAAAAAATGTGGCCAAAAATAGAGGTAGGAATATATATCCATATATATAGACCAAGACCACAGTGTCTTGTTCCACAATGCATCAAAAATAGAAAAATAGAGAATTATAAAAGACCTATTACACGAGAAATCCTATTCATGCCTGGGCTGACAAAAAATCTCGACGGACACTTGAAACAAATAAATAGAACAAATAAAAGAGATATTAGAAAGAATAATAGTTAACAACCATCAAAATAATTTTATCTCCAATATGTGTATGATTTCACACTAACCCTCTGCATATATATATATGCAATCACTCCTATGTTGATCTGCAATCGGTCCTATGTTAATGGGTGTAATGAAAAAGATGCACATAGATAACTAGAACACTAAACGACATCCTATGATCTTCGTCCATTTAATGTTGGGTTTTGATCATCTGTCATTTTCATGTGGTTCTGTAGTGTTTTCCTAATAGTTCTTTTTGTAGTCTCCCTATTTGTCATTAATATTTAGTGCCAAACAATGTGGCTTAAATAAGACTATAGATCATTCAATGAATCTAATTAGTTACAATCTATCCATTAATTTTAATTTTAAACAACTAATGATCAATAAATTTTTTTATTAATATGTAATATTTAATATTTATAGTTACAATAGAACGAAAAATTGATTTTACTTAAAAATGTTAGGAATATAGTAAATTAATTTTCAACAAATACAATTTGTTAATAAATTTATTCTTTAAAAATGATAACTGAAAAATATTACATATACATATATATAAACAATATATACATTTATGTACATGAACAACAATAAAAGGGTGCATCAACCCACATGCGAGCAAACACTTTCCATTCAGCTTCTGCGTATTGAGGCAGCAAAATCCACCACTGCCAAACCACGTAATTACAAAGCTCCATGCCGCCATAAAAAAACCCAGCAAGGGGACGAAAGAAACAAGATTTAGCTACAATTGTTCGTATGGTAATGAGTATAAGGCCAACTAATGGACCTCAAATTTAGAATATATGTATGTATAAATGTATATATATAGTTGTATATATGTATGTGTATATATATGTATATATATGTGTATATATGTATGTGTATATATATGTATATATATGTGTATATACGTATGTATATATATGTATATATGTGTATATATATGTATGTATATATATATATATATATAAGCAAACACTTTCCATTCAATGTTATTTTTGACCTTTTCCCTATGTATGCTTTTATACTTTTTCGTAGCACAACATTCAACACTACATTTACTTCCACTTGTGTCACCATACAACAACGCCAACCTGCATAAACCCTTGTGCGAGTAACCATTTCCGATTCATAACTATAGGAATGAGTTTGATGTAGAGAGGCTTTATGAAACAATTGATGTGATTAAGGAGTAGGGTGTCAAGAGTACATAATGTTTCATACAAGCTCTACCATATTAGCATATATGAATATACATGTATAACCATATATATATTTAAAGTAGTAATTACACATAAACATGTAACAAAATATATATGTGTATCCATGTGTATATAAATGTATATATACAGTTTTACAGAGATTTTTGCATCATATCATTTTTTTCATGGCCTAAATAAACTAGGTCCCTAGAGCAAGAAACACACTCTTCTTGTAAATATTATTGACAAAAAGGGAATTGGTATTGAATTCCCTGAAACATAGAATTCAATACCATTTCTCGTATATATTTTTCTACGTATATTTCCATTTGTATTTATGCGTATATTGTGTATATGTATCTCTCTATGTTTCAAGGAATTCAATACCATTTCCATTTTTATATATTTCTATGTATATTTCCCTTTTTGTCAATGTTTCAAGGAATTCAATACCATTTCCCTTTTTTAAGGTCCCCTAGATATATATTGTTTGGTATTGTAATTTTATGTTTAATGTGGGTTGATAGTCATCTATCAATTTCTTGTGGTGCTCATGTGGTTTTCTAGTAAGGTGATCCCACAAAGTTGGTTTACAATTTCTAGGAGATTCTGATTTTTTCTAAAATCACATATTTTTAGAAAATATAATGATTTAAGCCTTTAAAAGTTCCATTTTAATGATTTAAATTGAAGAGGGTTTGATCAAACCACCTTAGATCAAACCCCCTTGGATAAACCCCACTAGTTGTAAACCATACCTACAATGGAGTCTCCTTTACACCTATCCAAATGTTGATAAAAAATCACTTTTGATTTACCTTTTGGTGGATCAAATGAATTCATTTAATTTTTTTTTCAAATGATCATGGTAGTCCTTAGAACGAGCTATCCAAAAAATATAATTTTAATATGTTTTGGTTTTATTATGTATGTGTTTTTCTAGTTTTATTAAACTTAGGTTTTTCACCAAAAATCAAGATCTATGTTTAGCACATGTGGAAAAATAGTAGATTATCAAAATTAAAATTTTAAAAATATGTTTGAAGACTGGGTATTGATGTTCTTGATCCATTAAAAAATAAATTGAATTTCAATATATACAAAAAACGTTATGTTGTATATAGTCCGCCTATGTTTCAATTGTAATTGGTTTGACTTTGAAACTTGATTAAGGAAAAAATATTTAATAAAACACTATGAAACCAAATTAAAGTGCTAGATATCATAGTTACAAATCTAAATTCGAAAAAATTAGAATTTTATCCTTCACACAAAAAATGTTATGTTGTATACGGTGAGCATCACTCCTTAAAAATGACGTTTTTTTTTTAAAGCTAGTTTTTGAAGGAGATGGAAAAATAAGGGAAATCTGTTTCCAATTTTTCTTAAAAAAATATATTTAGAATCTATAGATAAAACGTCACAAATCACTAATTTTCATCATTTTCAAATTCCTGACAGTTTAGTCGCTATAGGAGCCCGGAAGTGAATATTTAGTTAAAAAAAAATAGTTCAATGTCTAGTTTGCCCAAAAATTGTAAACCAGTATCGTGGGATCACCCAATATTTCTTTTACAATTTGGCTGATTGTCAATAATATTTAGTGCCAAATAATGTAGTTTGAATTTAGAGTTGACAAGGTAACTATTACATAGATTGCTTGTCCTCAATCGATATCTTTCATAATATTTTTTCCCCATTGTTTGGTTGAAGATCCCTGTGACAAATTGTTCATTGTGATGGTTTACCTCTTGTAGAGTCTAAAATTTTGTAGACTCCTATGAACTACAAACATGGAATTGAGCTGTACCTTTGGAATTCTTTGAATTTGCTGCATTTGTGTATGCTTTTGTACCTCTAGTAAGGTTCTACTTAATGTGGGTTTTTGGTCATCTCAAGTATTTACCTATCAGTCTTGAGTGTTTTTGTAACAACTGTTTTACGATTTCTCTATTTTTCTATAATATTTAGTGCTAGACAAGGTAGCTCCAATTTTGAATTGACAAGCCAATTGTTACATAGATTGCTTGTGTTTGATCAATATGTTTCATGATGTTTTCTTCCCCACTTGCCCATAATGCATTGTTCATTATTGTATTTCACATGTTCTATTCTCTATGTTTCAATACATTTTGTTTGACATGACATTTTATAAGTTCCTTATTCCACATGGAAATCATGTCGATTACATGTTGTGTACATCTCTACTTTAGCACGGTCCTCCAAAAAAATATGTTCATCACTGCCAACTACACAATGTTTGCATATCAATAACCCAATTTTATTTGTGACCCTTCTCCCATGTATGCTTTTATACTTTTCTATAGGGCAGCATTGAACACTATTTTTGCTTCCTACCACATCACCATACAACAACACCAACATGCATTAACCCTTGTGCAAGCAAACACTTTCCATTCAATGTTATTTTTTACCTTTTCCCTATACATATGCTTTTATACTTTGTCGTAGCACAACATTGAACACTACATTTACTTCCTCCCGTGTCACCGTACAACAATGTCAACATGCTTAAACCCTTGTGTGAGCAGCCACTTCCGATTTATAACTACAGGAATGAGATTGATGTGCATAGGCTTTATGAAACAATTGATGTGATTAAGGAGTAGGGTGTCAAGAGTGTGCAATGTCTCATGAAGCCTTTGTGAATCAAGCTCATGGCATGTAATTGATAAACATGAAACTATTTTTCCTTGGTGAGCATGCTATTTTTGTAGATAGAGATCTAGATAATTATAATTATGGGTTATGCAATTCATTGGTCAAATATTTGTGTACCACATATTGCACTTGAGATTGTGAAGATGAAGAAAGGGAGGAGCTATTTTTCCTTGCAGAGCATGCAAGTAGATGCTATGAAATTTGTAGTGTTTGTCATGGCTTTATAATTCATGGTATTTTCAAAAAAATTACAAGTCATGCTATTCGCTACAGATTCATAGCACTTTTGACTGCATACTCTGCAGGGGAAGAGTGCTTTGGTGTGTGTGCATCAGACATTCCGACATGAAGATTATGTGCATTAAATTGCCCATGTTGTCTAGCCATCTCATTGTTGTTGTGCATCGAGGCAAGGGGAGATAAATGCAATATTAAATATTTTAGTTTGAGGATGTCTATTTTTTTGGTTGTGTTGTGAAAATGACCCACTGTGAGGTTGGTTTGATAGAAAACTATTGAAAAATGGTACCATACACCTCTGTTAAATAGAAAATTGGAGGGAGCTATGAGTGTTGTGCTCCACAACCTACTGTTAGAGTAATAAGTTATTTCACTTAATTAATTTAATCATACTGGTTAATTAATTAAGCCACTTATCACTTTATTTTTACTTAAGCTAAACTTAGGCACATTAATAATTAATTATTTATTAATTATTAAGTGTGCACGTGCTAGGGTTTCCTTTTAGGGTTTGATCTCCTTTTTGCAGGATTCATCTCATTGTAATTATTCATTCTCTTAAATAATTTTTCCACTTGAGGCTTGCAAAGAATCTTTGTTGTTCTGGAGCATCTTTCTTTCTTTGTGACAGGTTATTGCTTGCGAGTGTTCACTAGGATTTGTGAGGTTGGTTTATCAACTTCTACATGGTATCAGAGCTTCAGATCTGCCACTTCCTATTCATTGTTTGAGAGATCCTATCCTAAAAGTGACAATTTTGTGCATTTTGAGTCAATTTGGACCTCCCCATTGTGTTTGGAATGCTCGATTTAGTTAAGATTGACCTTTGTTTCGTCAAATTTGGCTTCATGGCATCAGATCTGTGAGGGTTTGAAGATTTTTGAGAGATTCCTAATCCAAAGAATACTTTCAATTTTGGAGCATTTTGAGCCCAAAAGGACCTCACCATCACATTCAGGGTGCCCAAAAACCCCAAAATTGACTATCAAATTGTCGAAATCGGGCATAGTGACTTCAAGAGGAAAAATAAAATTATTTCTGGGTCGTATGACCTGGTACAACACGCAATCTGAGAAAATAAAATAAAAAATACAGTGGTAATGGCTATTGTCATCAGTTAACCACAAGCGTTTAACTGCTAGTAGTTAATGCTAGTGGCTAGACGAACCACCAGGCTTAACCCTCAAACCTTTTGGAGTAGTTTTTGGTATGTTGGCCATAAATTTTGTAAACGAACTCAGTTTTTCAAAAAAACAAAATCGTTGGAAAGCTAGTTTTGGGAACTATCCAATGTTTTAGGTTTAATTTTCTAGTTTTGCATTTTTGAGGCCTTTTTTTTAGTCAAAGTCTGAAGATTGTTTTGTACTCCAAGGGGCGTAAATTTTGCGTCTGGACTCCTTTTTGCGCAAATGAATAGGCATTGAAAAGCTAGTTCAGTGACCTATATAGTGATTAGACTTATTTTCCCAAATTTTGTCTCAGGTATATTTTATTCAGATTTTTGTGTTTTCACATTTTGCTTAATTACTTGGATGTTTTAGCACTTGGGAACCTCTTTTTTGCGTCATTTGGTTCTATTTCATTTGATCTACATGCAATAAGGTCATTTTTCTCATATTTTTTAATTTGAAGAGTTATCATGTGTTTTTCTACTCACCCTTTAGTTGTAAGCCTGGAATGAGGTAATTATGAGTCATGGGAAAAGGGCATACTTACACATTGTAGGTGGATAAATATTTTTCCTTATTTGTATGATCTCATACCTGAACAAACCACTCCAAGGGGAAAATTAGCTTGGGATATCATTAGAGATCACATAGTAGGACTTATATTGTCTAGTGTTGATAATGACACTGTGTGGGCTATATCGGACATTGATTGTCCCCACCCACTTTGGACACATCTTTGGGAGATCTATGTAGACCCTAATCTTTCTCCATTCCCAGAGGATCCTACTTCAGATTCTCTTACCCGTTGCTTGGAGAGAATATACCCTTTGATCATGATACTTTAGAGGAGCTTGAGTATTTAGACATTCTTGCATGTTCTGATGGATCATAGGCTTGTCTCATAGTTCCTACTCTTCAGCCTGAGATTACACATGTATCATCCATTGTTCCTGATGACATCACTATCACCACATTGGCCCCTATGGATTCATTTTAGCATCATGACCATCTTGGTCATTCATTATTTGCTACATCATGGGATTCTTATCTTGCAAACACATTCTTGTTTGTTGAGCCTCACATTGCAGATCTTGAGGATTATTCTGAGGACATACATCTCCTCTACCTTGACAGGTAGTTTATCACTATACACCCACCATTACCAGTGCATTCAGAGGTTGTATTTCAGGATTCTCCATATCAGTTTGGATTTGGCATCATATGTTTCAATTCAGATAAAGGGATTCTTCAACATCCTATCATGGCACACATCTTGAGACAGATTGATTCATCACTCTTCACAGGGTTTATTTGACATCATCCTTTAAATCTATTTCTTCCCAAAGCGAGGAATACCATTTTTTTCTTCAAGATCTCTTTTTGGATTCTACATCAGACATCTACCATTGCGACATGAGTTTCTTCATTGTGGTGGGCCTTCTTGTCTCTTTCCATCTCTCCTATGGAGACCATTGCATATGTACTTATATGATATAAGTTGTCTATGAGGGATATCATGTAATCCACCTCCTATCCTTCTTTCATTAGTGCATTTTATTCCTTTCTTTTCTCTCTTTTGGAGGGGAGTTTTATTCCCATGAGGTTTTCTCCCTTTTCTCCACTTTACAAAGATTTCATTGTACTTGGGTACCTGATCAGGCCTTGTTGTTGGGGCCCTTCTTTACTTTCAGGCATATTTTCCTTAGTGCTTTTAGCTACTTCCTAAGTTCATCTTAAGGGGCGGTGTTAGAGTAATAAGTTATTTCACTTAATTAATTTAATCATATTGGTTAATTAATTAAGTCACTTATCACTTTAGTTTTACTTAAACTAAACTTAGGAACATTAATAATTAATTATTTATTAATTATTAAGTGTGCACACTAGGGTTTCCTTTTAGGGTTTGATCTCCTTTCTTAAGGATAGATATCATTTTAATTATTCATTCTCTTAATGCATTTTTTTGCTTGAGGCTTGCAGAGCATCTTTGTTGTTCTAGAACATATTTCTTTCTTTGTGACATGTTATTGCTTGCAGGTGTTCACTGGGGTCTATGAGGTTGGTTTATCAACTTCTACACCTACAACATTTGGCCTCTTATTGTTGTTGTAAGTAGTGTTGCAATGTCTTTTTTCTCGTTCCATACACATCTAACAAACAAGAGACATTTTGATAGATTCAAATAAAATGTTGCTTTCGCTGTAAGCATAAACAAGGTTTGTTTTATAAAATTATATTTTACTAAGTTATACATTCAACTTTTTTCTTCATGCATGGCTAGATAGATTCTAGTGCATATCAAAATCAGGTATGTTTATAAAGTTATTTGTGTGCAATTTATGCTTTGATGCAAAGCCTTTCATATTCCTTTCATGTCTTCCTTTCAATGATATTTGGCTATTTCATCCATGAAATTGGTTCTATTTCCAAACAAGTCCTCCCATATATTCTTCTTTCCCTATAGTTATCAAAATTATAGAAAAGTCCCATCTTGGCCAATTATTTATCTGCATTGAACCTTTTCCTTAAAGTTATTGCAGCAAAAAAGGAAATCATTTATGAGAACATGGTTTTTTTTTTGCAACTTCGATATTGTGCAATATATGATATACATGCATGCATGGATTATTACATGCACTAGAGCACAATAAACATAGTCTATTCTACACATTACATTTTCCATGTCTCTACAGTTAACTTTTCAGCTTATGGTGAAAATTATCCATAGGTACTTGTTTATCAACATATCCATTTTTTTAAAGTTGTTAACAAAAAAAACTAGTACCATATAAGAAATCATATATGGAAATACCAAAATTTTGGCTGATTCTCCATTGTGTGATATATGATATGGATCCATTAAATTTTTGATGGGCCTTGCATACTTTTCTTGCTCGGGGGTTTGGCTAGAGCCCATGAGGCTTCATGATGTCAATATGGCAGGGAGGAGAATAGGCATGGGTTTTGTGGTTTTTCCTTTCACCATCATACATTGGCTGCTACAAATACACAACATATTGTATTCTACCAAATGCATTTATCCATGCTTATAAAGCTAGCTTTTCAGCTTGGTAATTGAATTGTTTAAAGCTAGTTCTTTATGATGATACCCATTTTTTGAAGGTTATGACAACAATTATATGTACTTAGAATGAATAGCTTTTGTTCTACCTTAAAATTCAAGTATGCTAAAACTAATTACTCTTTACAAATCACAATAGAAGGGAGCCTACATCTGATGTAAATATTTTTAATGAATATGTACTATTCTAAGCTGCCTTCTATCCATTTAGAAGTTTTTGTAACCTGCATAGTTACCTTCTCCTTGCCAACACAACCAACATCTCTCAAGCTAGTAGTGTTCTTCACTATGTAGTAAATATTTTTCTGAAGTCATGGAGACTTGCATACATACATCCTTGGATGCAATTGGAAACATGGAATACAACTCAACTTCTGTCATTCCCCTATCTTCTCTCCCAATACACAATCTTACAATTTTCAGTGAAGTAGTGCATTTGTTAAAGAGTATTCACCATTAAATTTTACTCCAAATTCAATATCATTGAGACTTCAATTTTATTAAATCAGACAATTAAAGAACACTTTCTAGTTTGTGAAGGTATACTTTGTGATAAAAAATTAGCTACAAAGCAGATGACTTCCTCTCAGAATCTTGATCTTTTTTGGCAATCTTGATGATATCTGTCTAAGAACGCTTGACATTGTGAACTTCACATGCATAAAAACAATATGCCCTACAAATGTCAATTTACATAGTTTTTTTTAACTTTATGAACAAAATAGTTAGCTTTCATAAGGTAAGTTATAAATAGCTTATGAATCGATACACAAATCATATATTGTTTACAATTTGTACAACTGTATTTCATTCAGGCAATGTATAGTTGTTATCAACCCAAAAATATTATAGAAATCTCAAGTACCGAGAGTTCCCCAATTCTCTCCACCAATTCATCTCCATCAGTGAATTTGAATGGCATTCCTATAGGTCCCATACACGATTTTGCAAGTAACATTAGAGTTAGCTGTAAAGACTTGATATAAAAAGAAAAGAGCATTGTCGCAAATTTTCAATGTGTGAAGGAGTATGACATTCAGTCAATGGAAATATCATTAAAAGAATTCCACTCAACTTGTGAGAAGTTGACCTACTTCTACACTTTCCTTTGTGAACTACATGTCGATGACTACTATTCACAAGGTGGTTCTTTCTACATTAAAACAACATTTTATAACTACTTAAATGGTGTTAAGTATGCTTTCTTTGTGTAAATATCATGAAACATATTGATATAAGACATATAACATGTTCCATCCAAACAAAATAACACATACACAGAGCGAAAAAAATTGAAACTGGTGCAAAGGTACTGGTGAATGTCAAGTTTGTACTTTATACCAATCTAAAAAATTTCAAAATTTTGAAACTTCAAAACAGTAGTTCTTTTACAATTTCTCATTTTTGTCTACAATATTCAGCGCCAAATAATATAGCTTCAATTTTGAATTGACAAGCCACCTATTACATAGATTGCTTGTGTTGTATCAATATCCACTTGCCCATAACAAAATGTTCATTATTTTAGTTCACCTCTTCTATTCTCCATGTTATTAAGTTCTATTTATTGTGTATTTTCCTTTTTAATGTTCACTATGGGATGCTAAGACTTCTATTTTGCAAATACAAACACAATTTATTACCTATGTTTGCATATCTATTCGTACATACATTGAGCTTGTCCCGCTCTCTGCACAAGGTATACCTACATCTTGTTTATTTGATCACTTCTATTGTAGATACATTTCATATTATTTGTTATAAAATATACATCAGTTTATATTTCTTAATTTACATATTATCTACGAATTACACATGTTCACTACACTAAACTTCAAATTCTCCTTGTGACTAACTATATTTGAGTGAAACCATTTTAGATTGCAAACATTCTCAACTATAATTGTACACCTCCACAATACTAAATAGCTTTGTGATCACATGTTTGGCATGGCATACAAGCTGCAACTACATTCTTTTTATATAGAAGGTAAGACTATATGTCCTTTATTGCATGTCTTATTTCATGACTACATGTCAAATTCTTTGTCATAAATGATACAAATATATATTTTTAAAAATGTATAATACTGATTTCAAATAAAGAAAATTCTTAGGTTAATGATATGAGATTTCCATAATCTATAATGCTTAATATTTTTTATTTCTAGATATTTTATCGTGTTTCTATTTTTCAATGAAAAACTCAAACACAATTAAATATCAAAAATCAACAAACTTAGGTGCCCAAACATTGGATTCACCATTGATGTAACAACCCTCTGTTTTTCTTTCTGGATTGGATAGTGTGTCCTTGTTTTGCTTTGATTTATGTTTCTGGATATTCGGATACTTTGTCTTGTGTGTGTATTTGATCGCTATTTATAGAGCGACGAACTATTTTATGTGATGTGATGTGGTTTATCTGATGCTTTACTTTACATGCTTTAATGATGTAATGATGTTAGTAGATATAACATGTGATTTTATATGAGATTATTGAGTAAGATGTAAATGTCAATTTTTATGAGTGTATTGGTGAAGGGGATGGGCTCACATCACTCGCTCGTGAGCACCCTGCGATTCCGTGATTTCCTCTTCATGGTGTGTATTTTATGTTGTTTATATTATATGATGTTGGTTACAATGTTTTCAGGTATGTAGGTACATGACATCAACTCCACCTGGTTTCACAGGTCTGAGTGTGTCGATCCAACGGTTAAGTTGAACGGGAGATAGTAGCTAGGTAACTTGTGTCAAGTCTACACCCTATCCATAGTGTGTCGTGAGTCGTGTGTGTCAAGTTGTTGATTGCCATGTTTTAATGTTATTTAATTTTGAAGGGATTCTTGATTTGGAAACAAATATTTAGAATTATTGCCTTAAATTATGTTGATAGTTATTTAATTAAAATTATACATTGTTGATAGAAGTCATTCTTTAAATTAAATAATTAGATTTAATTTATTTACTTAATTAAACTTAATCCATGGGGTTTAATTTAATTTATTATATAATTAAATTAATTAATTAAATGTGATGTTAAGAAAATTAAATGAAGGAAAATAATTTAATTCATTTTGGAATTTTATTTCAATTAGTGGGAATTAAATTTGTATTTGAGAAATTAGTTTCAAATTTTGGTGTTAATTTATTATTTTGGAATTTTAAAATTAAATAATATTAGATTTGGTTGTTGAAGATATTTTTAATTGTTCCAGCATGTTTAAGTTTAATTAATTAGAAGAGTTTGTTGCAAAATCATTCACTGAGAGAATTTTGGAGAGGAAAAGCTTCTTTAGGTGTGAGAGGATATTTTTGGAAAAAATTACAACGAGGATTGTTTGAAGAAAGTTTTGGCTTTTTGTTGTGGTTGTGGATTGTTTTCTTGATTGGAATCATTGTACTGTTGAAGAGAAGCTATGGAAGCTTCGGAGAAGGCTCTACATCAAATTTTCATTTCTTGAAGCTTCTTGACTCAGGTTTTCTTCTGTGGTTTTTTTATTGTTCTTTTTTTTTTCTTTCAAATTATAGTGATTAAAGAATTGGTTGTTAAATCTGTTTTAGAAAAGAATTTTTTATTAGAAGAAAGAAAATAAATAAATAAATTTAAAGCTTCTGTTGTTTCCCGTGAAATTTCTTTAGGGAAATTATGAAATCTTTGTTGGATTTAGTTTATTTGAGGAAATTGTTAGTTTCGTTATTAAATCAAACTTATGGGTAAAACAAAACATTTAGATTTGTTTTAGAAGATTTAATTAATTGTAGAAATGAATTTATTTTTAAAACCTCTGTAGAAATTGCAGTGGAAAAATCTAGAGGATTTGAAAGCTTCTGGATCTAACCTAGATTCTTCTTAGTTTTCTTGTTCTTTTATTGTCTATGAATTTGAGAAAAATTGATTAAAAAATTTAGTTTTGAACCTTTGTGAATTTTGGATTGTTCTTTGAAAAATTGCATAATTTCACCTATAGGTGAATATTTTCATAAAATTTCCCCAATTTATTTATTATGTTAAATCCGCTTATATATATATACAGTTTTTATTTTAATAAAATATTGTAGTAAATTTTATTTTCGTTGTCGTACAACCAACAAATTCTATGGAAATAAAGTTGTGAATTCATACAAAAAAGAAGAAGTGAATTTTTCATTCGTTGTTTGTTGTAGTGTGTATTTTGGTGGGGTGCAATGCAACCCCGCCGCTGCTTTCTCCACACTAAGGAGAGTGCTATTGTCTCAAGGACAACGACCTCCACTAAGTGGAGGGAGCATTGCCTTGAGGCAGTGCAACCCCCTTTGGGAGGTCACAGGCAGTGTAAGGTGGGGCGGGGGTTTGGCTGTGGCTGACCCCTTCCCAAGCATACAGTTCTATTTTTTTTTATTATATTTATCGACACCCAAATCAACGAAATCCACTAGAACACAAGGAATAAAGGGGATTTATAATGGTTAAATGAAATATATATGATAGATATATATTGTATATATATATGATAGGTATATATATATAGTATATATATGTCATATTTTTCATATATTAAATTTTGGGATTAAAATAATTTGATTATTTTGTAATAAATGTTATTATATATTTAATATATATATTTATAGTTGAAATATATAATTAAATATATAAAAATATATGTGATGTTACATTGCAGGAATATTTATATTTGAATGTTTAATTATTGGATGTGAATAATTGGGTGCATAGATAGAGTAAACTATAAAATGAAATGGACATTGTGTTCAGTTGGAAAATTGAAAGAAATATAGGATTGGGTTAGAAAATGAAAAGATTTACTTGCATGGATTTAAGTTGTTTTAAAAGTAAATTAAGGAATTAATTATATGGAATACACAATTTTTTATTTTAATTTATTTATTTTCTATTAGAGCAATTAAATTATTGTGATTGGAATATGAAAGAGATATGGATTTAGAATATCCAAAATAGTAATTTCCTCGTGATTGCCTTAAATGTTTTATTTTCTTCGTATTTCATAAAGGGATTTAAGTTTAAATTGTGTAAGACTTCCTATAATGGAAATGGATAAAGGGTTATATGATAATTTGAATTAACCCAGTTATTATGTCTTTGATTTTGTCAACGTTACCTATTGAATGAGTATGGATTTAAGAAATCCAAATATTATATTTGATTAATGACTTGAATGCTTTTTGTAACTTTTTCTTCAAGTTGTGTTTTGGGAAATGGGGTTAAGTGTTAGTCCAAATTGTAATTCTTCCAGAGGATTCTAGAGTATGAGGGTTGTCGAATCATTATGTCAACCAGATGTTTTTTCCCTTGGGTAGTGCATGGTGTCTTTTCAGTATTTACCCAGTTTCCACGAATGGGGATGTTTTGTGCCTCCTTTGAAAGGAGTGGACTATGTGTTTTGTTGCCTCCAATTATTGGAATGAGTTCTTTAACTTGTTTCCTCCTTGAGTTGGAGTGGTTATGATACCTAGGTTGTATGCACTTGTGATTCCCTTGGTGATTAGATTGTTTGTGTGTTATCAAATAGAAGAGTGGCTTCCATTAGGGTCTAGAGCCCATAAGAGGTAAGATTGGGTAACCTTTGGAAGTAAGTTTAATCAAGTGATAACTAAATATTGTACTAAAATTTTGGGAGTACTTCACACTAAAAATATAAGTTTTAACCTCACTCATAGTCGCAAGTTCTTGTTTAGGCTCGGAGTGAGTGGGAAGGCCTAAAATGGAAAGGTCATCTATCTTGTCAGTGAGAGGTATTTGATTCCACATTAGTAAGTATGAGGGCCGAGGTTCGGTAGAGGTCACCAACAATACCGGAGTCTATGAAGATCTGCTGAGGGTAACTCATTATGAGTTGTGTGATGACACTCTGTCTAGGACAATAGTTGGTATTTATTTTATGTATATGGTTCTCTGAACATACTTGATCTATTATATGTTTGGAAGCAATGTGACATATGTCAGTGATGTGAGAGTTGTACTTGTGTTGTACTTGTGTTTGGTTGTGTCAGTAAGAGTTTTCCTATGGTTAGTGGTTGTAGATCTTTGTCCATGTTACTTAGTTACTATCTCCTAGCATGGGGGGTGGGCCTTCGGGTACCACTTGGTTGGGTGGAACACGCGCCATACACCGTTGGGTCCCCCTTTATCTTTAGTACTTGGTGGAAAGACATCTAGTTGGTCAGTTTGTGGTTCTTGTTTTAAATTTTAGCATTGTAATATTTTATTTTGTATAAGTTATTTATCCCTCTTATGTTTATGAGGTGGAATTCTATAATTGTAACACATTTGTACTATTGCCTCATTCTAGGAATGAGTGATGCAACTATTTGATTATGTCAATGATTATGAAAATTGTATTTTGGATGGTTATGTCATTATGTTATGTTATGCATTTATGTTGATTTAATACTCATTTCTTAAGGTCATTTAATGCTATGGTTTTATGTGAGATGTATGTGTGGGTTTAAGTAATCCCAACCTTGTAGCCTTAGAGGTTGTTGTTAATTAGTAAACTGTGAATGTGTATGTTAATTACACTTTATTAAAAAAAATTGGTTCGCTTAAGTCATTAATTACAACTTCCCTTAGGGTTACTTGGTGGGGCTTTACAATTGATCATAGTGGTGGGCAATGTGTGTTCTTTCTCGAGGGTTTGATGACAACCCATGAGGCTGCATGACCCAATACGGCAAGGTGGAGAGAAGAACTTCTATTCTTTTGTTCATACTACATCTAGTTGCACCTAGGAGGTATGCCTACATCTTATCTAAAACTTTTGTTTTACAAATATGAACATAATTTATTCCTAGATGTTTGCATATATATTCGCACATTCATTGAACTCCCATGATTTTGAATTTAATATGGTCCCATCTCTTATAGGTGCCAAAAAATTGGCTTCACCATTGATCATAGTGGTGGTTATGCAGTCAAGGTAGGAGGATCCAATTAAGGATTGTTTATCCTTACAACCTAGATTACTAACTCCATGATCACAATAGACATGCAAAAAAAATTAACAGCTAATCCACATAAAGGTCAAAGACATTCATGAACACCAGACAAATGATTTATCTTGGAAAAAACCTAGCCTTCAAAGATCATTACTCATTATATTCTAATCACCAGAACATATTACATATGCCTCTCGAGCTTTACATATTCTAGGTCATAGCCCAGGGATTAAAAATAACTCAAATAATGACAAACTTCACAATAATCTGCCATCAACTCCATTTCCTACTGCACACTCCCTCTCTGCTATGAGATTCTTCTAGATCAAAATACGTCATCATCGTGCTTCATCCTTCACCCTATTGATCTCATTATTGATCCATCCCTTTCTATATGTCATAAAAAATCCTCTCTCTTCTATTTATATCATTCGCGCATCATTCAACCCTTAACCAGTCGGCTCAATTACAAAGGCAAAAAATATAATGTGCATACCCAAATAGGTCAGCCACAAACAATAAACAATTTGCAATGCAAACCAACCAAAATTAGCCACAACAAAGCAAGGAACCAAATTAAAATCCTCAAACACACACAACTTCATAGTTTAATCCTCGAAGATCCACAACATCACCCTGTCGACCAAGAACATGGGAACTATGAACTCAAAAAATAAATTCACCAATTGTGACCACCACGATCAATGTGGACCACCAAAAAACATTCTGGAAACATCCACGATCATCATGAATCACCTCAGAAATGTCCAAAACAACTCAAGCCACGAGAATCACATCCTCCTCCTTAAAGAATATCAACTAGAACAACTGAACAACTTTCCCAACACAGACACCCATAACTCGATCAAATCTTCATGCAAATCCTTGAAACTTCTGATGGATAAAATAGCCATACTCAACAACAATTCCATTAATCCACAACTTCTAATCACAAATGTATGGCTCTAGCTAACATACAAAACTTCATTGCATCACTTGCAACCCTGCCACTTCACTGTCAATTGCCTCAATTTATGAACACTTCTAGATGCCCCTGCGTCAGACTCTCAGGGTTATTTGAAAAGTGAGCCTCAATGGTCAGCGATCTGAGTAAGCCTTCTCTATAAGTTTCCTCAAGATCAATGTCTGCCTCAATCAATTAAAAGTTAGCAGGTACTTGCAACTGCCTCAAGGTCGAAGGTCTGTTCAAGTCTGCCCTACAAAGCTGCCTCAAATGTAAACTGTCTATCTGAAGTTCTTCCACGTTCGAAGAAATTGATCCAATGCAACTTATCCTTGTTAAACACCATCAAAATTGTGCATATATATGCGTATATTTATATATATGTATATATATACATATACATATATATATATACATATACATATATATATATATACATATACATGTATATATATACACATATATACATATATATACATACATTGTGAACTGTATGTGAAAATCAATGCTTGGAAACATAGACAGATCCATATATGTATATATATATATATTGAAGACAAACAGACTAATTGAATAAGAGGTGTTGGAATAACACATATGCAGTACTAAATATTATAGACAAAAACTAAAATTGGAAAGAAGGGTTGGTGATGGTTGAGCTACTTGCCTCATTGTGTGGAAAGAGCATGGTACATGTTTTCACATGCGAGGGTTAATGCATCCTGCCATTTTTCTGTGATGGAACATATTGTTACAATGTAAGAAACCTATGTATAATTTGTAAGAGGTATTAGAATAACATTTCACAATCATGTGTAAATGATAGATGGACAAAAACCTTTTCCCTCCTTTCAATTTCTTTGGTTTGTGTATGTTTTCGTATCATCTTTCATTTACCTGTGACTCTTGTAAATTTTCCTAATTGATACAAGATGAAAAATCTATCTAAGGATTGACTTCTCAATTCTAAATTCAAGATACACTATTTGGCACCAAACACTATAGACAAATAGGAAAATTGTAAAAGAACTATTTGGAAAATACTTAAGAACCACAGTTTAATAACAAATGGTTATAAATCATTTTTAAAATATGGAGCATAGAAGAGACAAACTATGATAATGAATAGTTTGTTATGGGAAACTGAAAAAAAGAATATCATGAAGAACAGTTTGTTATCACAAACTTCAAACAGATGAGAAAAAAAGAATATCATGAAACATTTTGATACAACACATATAACATGTTCCATCCAAACAAAATAACCATGAATTTTTTTTTGGAATTTTAAAAATTGAAAACAATCCTTCTTACAAGAACAATAGAATAATTGATTACAGGGACCTTCAAATAAATGAGGCAAAAATAATATTATGAAACATATTGATACAAGACAAGCAATCTATGTAACAATCCCATTGTCAATTCTAAATTCATAATTTTTTTGCAATTCTTATTAACCAATGAGGCACATTTAGCAACATACTTTGTTCAAGAAGCAAGCTTCACATCATCATAAAAAACTTGGGGCAAGTCTCCTTTATTTCTCTATAATATTTAGTTCCAAGTGACGTAGCTCAAATTCCCAGTTAACTCTGTGGCATTATAGCCATTCTGCACATATTATGACTACCCATTGCCTTTACAAGTTCTGTTTACTGTGCGGTTACTGCGAAAGAATGTACTTCTAAATTTCAATTGACATCTCAATTGTTACGTAGACTACTTCTTTTTTATGAATATTTATCTCTGAGCATCTTTATGCACCTTTTTAGTCATTATACAGTCTTTATAGTGTACGAAGTGAAGCTTTGTGGATGGCTCTCTACTTCAAACAGATAAAAAAAAAAAATATCATGAAACACATCAATACAAGATTCAAGGTACGTTCTTTGGTAATAAATATTGAAGACAAGTAGAGAAATTGTATAAGAGGTGTTAGAGTGATTAATTTATTGTTCATGTCTTTTTCCATTTTGATTTTTTAACTATTTTTCATATAGCTCTTTTACAATTCCCCTTTCTGCCTATCATATTTAGTACCAAATAATGTAGATCAGATCTTCAATTGTCAATCCAACTATTACACAACTTTATTGTTTCAATGTGTATCACACTATTCATTTCTCCTACTTTTCCATAACAATCTGCTAATTATCGTAGTTTGCCTCTTTTATTTTCCATACTTTAAACTTCTTAACTATTTTTCTAACAACCCTTTTACAATTTCTCTATTTTTCTATAATATTTAGTGCCAGATAATGTAGCTCAAACCTTTGATTAACAAGCCAGCTATTAGCTACATTGCTTGTCTTGTATCAACCTATTTAATGTGGATTTCTGATCATCTATCACTTACCTCTCATTCTTAAGTGTGTTTCCAATAGTTGTTTTAAAAAAATTCTATTTTTGTTATTGTGTGATATATGATAAGAGTCCTTGAGATTTTCCATGGACCTTGCATATCTTGCTTGCTTGGGGATCTGGCTAGAGCCCACAAGGCTTCATGATGCCAATAAATCGTAGGAAGGAGAACGAGCATGGGTTTAGTGCTTTTGGCTTCTATCGTCATATATTTGTTGCTACTTATATACTTGGATACACAAATTCTCACATCCACTTGTCCACCAAAAACATACTCTATTCGATCCATTGTATTTTTCATTGCTTCCATTGCTCTCTTTTCAAAATTTTCAATAGATTACTTATACACAATTCCTTACGAAGATCCCATGTATTCAAAATGTTCTATTTTCTCCCTTCGAACAAATAATGCTAACCTCTTTTATTTTGTATCTATATTTTTTCCTTCAAAATCGCGAGGATGAAGACACAAAAGAAGCTATTTTGGCCTACAGAGAATGGAGGGAAATGTTATAAAACTCGTGGAATTTTTCATAACTTTATAATTAATCGCATTTTCCAAGAAATTATAAGTTGTACTATTTTCCATGTATTTTATAGCATTTCTTACTGAATGTTCCATAGCCCAAGAGTGCTTTGGTGACCATTCCTCAAATTTTCCATATGGTGATTATGTCGATCGAGTTTTGTGTATACGTCTACTTCAGCTCGAGTGCTCCAAAAAAAATGTTCATCACTCCCAACTATATAATGTTAGCATATCAATAAATAGGTTTAGTGAATCAATTGTAAATACCATTAATTGTTTTTAGTTTCACATTGTCTTTATTGGTTTTGCACATATACTTAGTCACTTTTAATGCTTCCTTTTTTATTCCAATGGGTTGAGTAGAATATCTTTTTTGAAGTCAAATAAATCATTGTTTCCCAACAAAACAAGGCATACCTTTTAATTCAATTATTCTAAAATTTGAAAACATGTGTGTCGTGCCATCACATCCTTCCTCTTGTGAGCTTTTTTTATTTTTTCTCAATCAAAAAAATTGTAAGTTAGTCTTCAATTGGACTATGCACATCTTTCCTCTCTAAGTGCTATTTGTTCTTATTCTATTTGACCATCTATTTATTATTTTGGTTTAACTAATTCCTTCTAATTTTTTTTATACACCAATTATAGAACATCTATTTACTAGAATCAATCAATGAAAATCTGATATTTTTAACTTTCAATTTCCTTCTAATGGACTAATTTTGAATCCTTTCTACTTGTGACCATTTTATTATACTACTACTAAACCATAAACTGCATGGATAATAATGCTTTTATTTAAAAAATTATGGACTAAATACTATTCATAAAAACTATTCTTATATTAAAGATGTTTGTTTGGTGGTCATTTTGGCACTTTTTCGGGTCTTGAAACTTTCATCTTGGCCCTCAAAATGGCAATTTAGTGTTTTTTTCTAGTTTTTTAAAGTTTTTTTTTGTTAATAACTCAAAACTCATGTTTCAAATTTAGGATGTTAGTTTGAAATTCATCCTATCTTACTTTTAGGAAGTTTTTGGGAAGAAACATGACTCTCAAAGTTATGCATGTGAAATTACCAAAAATGGAAAAATCTTACAATTGTCAAAATCTGCCAAAAAAGGTTGGCTTGATCAAAGTGAAGGAAGGAAACGAAGACCAAGAGTTCTCCGTGTTATCATTAGCTCATTGTATCAAGTGTTTTTAAACACTTTGGGAAGAAATTATAATTCCTCTTCTAAGGATTTGCTATATTCTTTCTTTTAGGATTTACTAAATTTCATTTGGCCTTAAAAAGAACAAAAGAAAGGGTTAAAAAGAATCATAGGCAAACTGACTAGATTTTTTTTTGGGCTTAATCAAAGAAAAAACAAATCTCACACTTCAAAATTGGTGCTTAAAAACAATTCATATCATTGCTTTGTGGTTTAAAATGAACATGCGTACTCTTTGTTTTGTAATCTTTTACACAAAATAATATCATTTAGAAAAGGTGTATACACTTCTCTCGCACTTCATAAGAGATCTTGAGAATCAAAAGTTTTTCTTTACGATATTAAGTCGTGTAAGTGATTACCTCCACACTTCAAAATTGGATCTTAAAATTTGAACAAAACATGCGAGCGTGAAGAAAAGGCATTATGTGTGCTCCCCCCTAAATGTGTTAGGTGGTCGAACCTTAAATGCACTCCTTCACTATTATCCACCTTTAGAGAGCCTTACTTGGTGGGAAAAATTACTCACCCCAAGGGAACGACTCAAACCAGTAACGAGCTAAACGTCAAGCTACTCCCAATCGGTATACAAATTTGAATGTTGAGGAAAGCTCATCACTATAGAAGCTCCTATGGACAAGCAAGTGATACTCTTTATATGAGTTGATCTTACCTCTCATGTGGCCTTCTTAACGGGTGCCCTGACTACGAACCAATTTCTGTAGAAGCCAAAATCCTAATCTATTTGTTGGTGCAAGAACAATCATTCTGAAGCTGCCCCATATTCTTATGACTCCTAGTAGAGATGAGAAGTATGCCATGAGAGATTCATGGGTACTGATGCTTGGATGACTCAAGAAGTGTGTGTTGTGGAGGGGAGCCAGTGTGGTCAAGTATCTAATAATTCGCTAAGAGTAAGCATAGCTAGATTTATCTAAGTGGGAACCCAACGAATATTGTCTCATTTTATCGTAGGATTGTGCATCACTTTGGCATGAAAATGCTTTGCTTGGATCTAAAACGCTTGAAAATAAACATCCACCAAATCCTGAAAATTTCAAATCTTTAGGAGGAGAAAATAGATTTGAAAAAATCCAAGTGCTATTGCTTTCCCTAGGGATTCTATCCTTAGAGACTTCTAAGCATTTAAATTCACATCACAATCTGCTCCTACTAAAGTCAACATTAGGGAACTATTGCCTTGATTTTCTTGATTTCCACATAATGGACTTTGTGGGATGAAAAGAAATTAGGACATTAGACATTTGGTTTGAAAAGATAATCAATAAAGTCATTGTGGTAAAAAGAACTCATTAAGAAAAGTTAAGAACAATTTAACCCCACACATGTGCTTGGTATCTTTTGGTCATATGGTTTTTCATGCCAACATTGGTCTTTTGGTTTAAAATACTCTTAGGGAAAAGCATGCTCTTCAATATCTTGGTCTAGTAAACAAGTCCTTCTTAGGTCCATTTAGGATCAAAATCAAACACTTCATCCATCCAAACATTTATCGTCTCCATCTCACAAAAAAAATTTGAACCATTGGAAAAATCATTCATATTAGACTTTTGGTAAATCCTTCAATCAAAATCAAAATCACTTTGTTTGGCTAAATGTTTGTGGATGAATCCTTCCTCACACATTTAGTTGAATTATCACCTTTGTGGACAAGTTTACCCCAAGATAACATCCAACATCTTTGGATTTATAAGTTCATTATTCAAATCAAACCCATTCCAAATAAAAATCCAAAATCCCAAAGTGTAGTATTCCTCTAAAGTTTTTAAAATTTAAAACACCCATATCACTCACCCTTTCATCTTTAATCTCATCATTGGTCCTAAACACTTTAGAGGTTCACTTTTCCATCAAGGTCAAAACACAAGAGGAACATGTAATGTAAACTTGATTTATACATCATGAGTAATCCAAGTCAACCAAACTATCAAGGCCTTACAATACCAATTGTTTGTCAAAACTCGCATTTATACAATCCATACATAGGATCATTACCTCCTACAAGCCTCAATGATCCAACAAATGTGAGTTTTCTCAATCTAAATTTTGGACCACCTTTCCCGATGGTAGATTTAAATCAAAGTCCAAACCTACAAATCTATCAACCAAATAATCAATGCGCGAGTCTTTAAAAAAGAGACATTATCCCACCAAATCCATACATGCCAAATATGAATATATCAAGTATAATTTTACCAAACATGAACATTTCAAGTCCACACATGGTAAAATTTGGGATAGATATGTTTGCAAATCATGGAAATTCTGTTCAAAGTCCAAACAATATGTTAACATCTCCAAAATAAATCACCACAAGGTCAATTTAAAGTACAAATCTCACAAGGTAACAATTGAAAATACACACCACTTGGGAAACCAGTCAAATCGTTCATGCAACAGTTGATACAAGAAAATCTCATTAAAATCCCCATTTATGAGAATTATCAAGAGCCCTGGAAGTTAAACCACCAGGGTATAATGAGACTACACCTTTGTGATTTTCACAAAATAAAGTGACACACAACATCAAATTATATTCGACTTAATAATCTCATCCAAGACCTTATTGATAAAAAAATAATAACTATTGGGGACAATGATCATGATTCAACCATTAGCGATAGCAGTGACAATATCTCCTCCACAATTGTTGAAAATGATGATCAAGATCTATCCATCAATGAGCACCTTGAATATGTTTCTACCTCATCCAAAGATAAAATCAACATACATCAAGAGTCACTTTTTGATCATGATAAATACCCCTCAACAATATCCAACAATGATCTATTCAAAGGAGTGCTAACATTATTTGATCCTATAATTGGTGATCCTTCCACCAATGATCATGTTGACAATGTCTTTACATTACCTAATGAGCTAGAGGACATATCTCAATAATTTATTCCAAAGAATGATCATCATCTTTCACCAAAGTCTAGCAATGGTCCTTTCCAAGACATTTTGACACTATTTGACCTCATGGTTGCAGATATTGAAGGAATCTTCAACTCAAAATTTGATCCAAATTCACTCAAAGATCAATGGGATATTGAGCCATTTCCCATGCCTAATAATGATGAAGGATCCTTATGATGAAATTGATGCCAATACTACAACCAACCACATCACGAATCTTCATCCACCCATCATCCCATCCACGAATTGGGACCAACATCAAAAGAAATATTTGAATCAAAGCGTGAAAAACATCATCAAAGAAAAAGAAGTAGTGAAGCATGAAGGATAAATCAAATACACATGGATACCAAAGAATACAAAGAAATATTATCCCTATCAAACTCCATTAGTCAAAGAAACTATGGGGAAAATAAAAAAGGGAAAAGTATCCATGAAAGGTTTCCACAAAGGAAAAAGCAGGCTTCTCAAGTGACATACAAAGTATATCAAACAGTTGGTCCTAATTCCATGCACACTTTCGTATCCACCCATTATTGCTCACATTCCCAAGTTTGGAGAGTCAAAGGTTCTAAGCTATCAACCAATCCATATTTTATTCCTAAACACACTTCACCATCCACACCTCCATGCATGATATCCAATTCTCACATTGACCATGTATTGACAACAACCCTTCGTCATAAGGATTCAAAAGGCATTCTATTATGATGTGTGCATATCTAGACAAAGTTAACTCTAATATCAACAAAGTAGATCAGGAATCTCAAAAGTTGCATTGAGATGCACGTATATTGGCAAAGCGGCTTCTTCAAGTAGGATATCAATGACACATTATCACAGAAGCATCTACATTGACACCACTAGGTGGTTAAACATGAGCTTGAAATATTTCACAAAAAATCAAAAAATCATGAAAATAATAAAAATAAAAATTGTCCTCTAGTGAAAACCACTATGGTGGCACTTTGGAGAGGTACCATGATGAAAACCTGGAAAATATACGTCATGTCTAGAATCAAGCATTTGTGTGCATTAGTTTAGTTGGAAGCATCTTAACCCATCCATAATAAATCCAATATTTCATCCGTCCCATCCATAATAAATCCATTCATCCACGAACCATTTATCCAATCCATTTTCATCCATCTACATCCATAGTCCAAATTATCCTGATCTTGACCAAGTTTTTTGTACACTTTACACTTTCTTATGGTAAACATCTTGACATGGGTCATTTTCATTGATCCTATCCTACCCAACATTATCTAAGGCATGAAGAATTATCCAAATGAGAATTTTATTTTCGAACACCTTATCTTATCACAAGATAATCCTTGGCATCCTTTGCATGCTTACCATATCCATCCATCCATCCATCTATCCAAGAATCCACCCACGGCCTTTCAAACATTGCTAGACATTGGGGGCATATATTTACATCTTGCTTCGGGAATAAATCTTGATCTTTATCCTCAAACTTATGTGGTGATTTGAACATTTGCAAACAAAAAATCAAATTGGTCAAGAATTTGTGATCCAAAATCCAAATCACAAACCCATGACATATTTTGATGAGAAGATATTCCTTATCAAGCTTTATCTTTTATCGAACATTAATCCAAACGATCAATATCAATCGCATCTAATTTACATGTCAACATCACATCAAATCATTCAAAAAAAAATTGTTCCAAGCCAAGATTCAAAATCTTGATCAATAAAATCCAATCAATCCATCATCATCTCGGGATATCCTTCCCAATCCTTGTGTTTCTTAACACTATCCTTGCATTGTTGAGTGTCTTCAAAAATGTTATCATCATCAATCCATCAATCCGATGAATCAACCCTAGCTTGGTTTTCAAAAAAAATCCCAAAACAGAGCACTGATGTCATATCCATATATCCAAATCGTCAAAATCATGCAAAAATACCCAAAAACATCGAAAACATATCAAAAATCCAAAAAGAGGTAAAAATAGTTTAAAAAGTCAAAAAATATGGTATCTGAACTACATCGTCTTTGAGATTAAATGTAGGAAAGGATAATCTTTGATCGGTCCCCAAGACACAAAATCCGAAAACATTCATAGAATCTCATAAAAAACCAAAAACATTGGAAAATCTCAAAAACCCAAAAACAGGCTCATGACATTTCAAAAACATAAAAACCATCCAAATATTTGAAAAATACATGCATCCAATTTTTCTTTCACTCACAATAATCTCATCCATAATAAATCAATCATCACCTTCATACTTTGGAAAAGAAAACAAAAACAAGGTTACAACAATCAGAAAAATAAAACTTCAAACGCAAAATCAAAAATTGAAACAACAAACTTTTAAATGCAAAATCAAACTCTTGATCATTCACAAACATGTCAATTGACCTTATATCAATGGAATTTTCGAACAAACTATGAACTTTCCACCATCCACTAACATGTCCTAGGATGTATCCTTCCTACAATGGGCATTATTTGTTGGAAAAACACTTTGGATACTTATTGTAAACAAAACAACTTGCCACCATCCACTAACATGTCTTAGGATGCATCCTTCCTACAATGGGCATTATATTTGGCAAACACTTTGGATACTTATCCTAAACAAACAACCTGCCACCATCCACTAACATGTCTTAAAAATTGGATACTTATCCTAAAAAAAACACGTCCCCTTGGCTAGGGTTATGAACAACATTGGCTTGTTTGTGTACTTGATTTTTTCTTTTAATTTATCTTATTGCGCTCATTCCAATGGCCTCTCGATGATATCCAAACAAAGGGATTCAGAGAGAAAGGAATCGAGTGCAACGATCATTATCTTTTTATTTGTTGTGCTTGTTGGACATCCTTTTAAACTAACTTTGTCATTCATTCTTTGTGTGGTTTGTAGGGAGAGTGTTTTAGATGTCTTATTGACCACATAAGAAAGCTTGTTTTTCAATGTTTTGGTCTAAGATGTTTAGAATATCTGAAATACATTCTAAATGAGATTTTGTATGTCAGGTGTGAACATGAGTACTACTCCTATTTGTTTGTCAATTCAAAGTCCATCACACTAGGTGTAACACCATCCTGGTTCTTTATACCTTGATGCATCGTGCCTATGTGTGTTATCAAACATAAGGTAAATATCCCTTTTAAAATCCCAATTCCTGATAAGCAATGCATCATCATCATCATCATCTCTAATAAAGTAGGCTTGTTGGATCTTCTTTCTTCTGTCTTCTTTTCGTGCTAACAAGGTACCTTGATAGTTAATCATCATGACTAATGCATCCATCCTGCATCAAAAAAATGTCAGCATATTGCATATCATATAGAAAGCATCATCCATCTCACATGCATTGCATAATATTTTAAGTTTTTAAAGATAATATAGATTTGTTATTCTAAGAATCTTGAAAAAATCTCATTTGCATCATCATCATCATATAGATCTGTTAGTCTAACCATCCATACATCCATCTTGAACCTCTTTGTAGGGAGATTGATCCTCAAATTGAACTTTTCGCTCGATCTCTTGAGGGGGTAGTGTACTAGTATACTTCTTTCCGCTAGGGCATCTGAAAAAATCAGATTTTTTTTTAAATTTGATCACAACAAGATTATTCTTTGAACCAACCCAACAGGTACGTTACCTCAAAGAGGGAAAAATGTAGACATGAAAAATATACAAATTGATCTTACACATCTGATCCTGATCTTACTAACATCACTTCTTCCCCAATCATCCCCTTTATTGGTCAATTTAATTGAATAATCTTTATTTGATTAAGTTTATCATATTTCCTCTCTTAATTGTATTTATGTGCAAAATGTGCTCATTCCTCCTCCAATCATAGGTGGACAAGTGGCCTTCTCTCATTGGTTGGTATTTTGTCCCACATTCATCCAAATCCTTCAATCTTCCATTCTTCAAATCTATAAATAGGGGGCTTCTCCTATTGAATTGATCATCCACAATCCAAGCAAGTCTATTGTACTCAATTTCACTCACAATTTCATCCATTGCATTCAAATTTCATAGTTCTATATCAAATTTGTCAAGGTTATCATCACATTGCAGAAAGGAATTGGGAAAGGGCCATTTTCCACATCAAAATGACACCAATTCCCCATGGGATTGAGGGTTTGAGTGTTTCTGAATAAGATTTGATAGATTCATTTGATTAAGTTACTTCATTTCTTGTTCTTGGAATTTGAATGAATTGCATGGGGAATTTGTATTTTAGATGTGTTTCTTGACTAACATTATGCTGTTTTGTCACTTTGGTGCAGGTCTAAGATATCAATTCATAGAATATATTAGTGTTGTGAGTACCTTCGAGATAGATCTATCTTGCTAGCTTTGGAGGATTGATAAGCTTGGCCTTAGGAGAAAATATTATTTTATACATTGTAAGGTGTTTTAAGATATGAAAATTCTCATGACTCTTAAGTACAAGAATCAAGCTCTATTTTCATTACACTTAACATAAGTCGCCCTTTTTGTGTGGATATTTTTATGGGCCAAAGAAACAAGAGATGTCTTGATGTTAAGGTTTTAAACTATTTGTTTTAGTTCTCAAAAAAATAAAATTGTGAGAGAGAAGGGTATGTGCAGGATCATGAGGGGCAAAAAGTGGCAACGGGAAAAAAATCACGTTTTGGATCGACTCAAAAACGCGGAAATGCTGAGTTGATTTTTTTTAGGTTTGAGTGTCAGTACATTGCTCCAAAGCAATGCCCAAACCTAATTTTTCAAATCGGATATCCGATTTGCAAAATCCTGTATAAATAAAACAACCCGACTGTTAAAAGTCATTTCTCACAATTTCGATGCGGGCACACAAGGAGAAGAAGAAATCCAATATCCGATTTCATGAAAAATCTGATTTGTAAGGTAAGTTATTGGGTTTTTTTATTTTTTAATCAGTTTTTCAATTAGATTCTTATAATTTTAAGTAGTTTTTACGAATTTGTTTTCAAAAATAGGGTTTTTTATTGATTTTTTATTAAAAACTAGAGTTTACAATGAATTTTTATTAAAAATTAATGTTTGTAAATGGATTTTGATTAAAAACTAGAGTTTGTTATGGATTTCTGTGAAAAAGTAGGGTTTTTTTTGGATTTTTATTAAAAACTAGAGTTTTTTTTCACAATAATTTCATTTATATTATGTAAATTTAATTAGATTAATTAGTTTTTAACTTTAATCAGGTATTCTGGCTAAGAATGAAAATGCACAAATGCCAAATGCTCCGCCACCTCCGTAGCCAAATGCTTCACCACCTCCGCGGCCACCAATTGAAGACTTAATTGGTGAAAAATTGGGGCAATTGAGGGGCATTTGTCAAGTTTATAAGGAAATCCCTCGATTGAGAGATATGAAAAACACATTGAAGGAAATAATTAATAATATAGAAACCCTCTCCACCCAACATAATTCCTTTCATTCGTGGAAAAACGACATGAGGGAATATTATGCATGTGGATTGTCTTACGATGATGTGAAAGATCTTGAAATAAGGAAAGCCCAAATAACCTCTTTATTCACTAACCCCGACACTGGTTTTCTAGTGAATGTTAATAAAACAAAAATTTCTATAAAATGGTGCATGAATAGGGACATTGTAGATAACTTTTGGGATCGTTGGTTTATGGGTTTTGATAAACCACCGAACAACAATTATGATATACCATTTTAATTTATTAAAATATTATATGCTGATTTTTTGTTAGGGCATCATGTCAATTACTTTGACATTAAACCCTTCCAGGGCGTCAGTGGAGGTATGCCCTAGGATAGACAAGGGGTAGTTAGTGTAGTCTCACACCCAAATTTTCCCCTTCCTCCCCTTCCTCCCCTTTGTCCGCCACCTCCAATATATCATTTAGAGATTATCTAGGATGCAACCACACAGACTATTCAGGCTATTCACTCTTTGAGTGGTCATTTGGTTCTGCATGCTTCTATAGTAGCTCAACCACATTCTGGTGGTGTTGGTGAAGGCTCGAGTGGTGCTACATCATCCTCCTCAGGTCCACATATCTGTGTGCTACATACTTGCACTATGTGTCACCAGATATGCTTGGGTCCTCTGTATAGCCCGCTGAGCATCCCTTGGACATTTCTAATTATGACCTTCATGATGTGGAAATTATAGATCAGTCGTAGGGGAGTGGAGCACACCCTACAGAATCCTCTCCTGCTAGAGAGGGAGATGTTTGAATAGTGACACAGGAAAGATTTAAGTTGTAAATTCATAACTTGCATTTGTTTTTAAATGAATATTAATAAGAGATAGTATCAAGTACTAATATTTATTTACATGGTATATTTAATAGTTGATTCTTACGGAGGAGCTCACACGGGTGACTGATAACACCCTTAGGGCCATTTCATTTGGCTTGGACACACACACAGTATATACTTTCGTACTCACTTGTTTACATTTTTTATTATATACTTGCTTGTCATTTGAATTGTCATTAATTAAATTATATAATAACTTATATGTTTATCTTATTTTCCTCTCATAGGAAATACCTAGTGCGAGTGAGGTGCAACCTCATCAAGACTATGAAGGTGCACAGTTAGATAAGGGGAAGGTAATTGAATTAAGATTTTTAAGATCTTATATTGATTATACATACATTGACATAGATTGGTAGTTTCATATGTACTTGTCATTTTTATGTACAAGCAATTATAAGCTATACAGAAATGTTGACAAGTGACACATTGCCTAAATGAGTAGGTATTGGAACACCTCAAGGAGTAGGTGTTGAAACACCTCAAGGAGGAGGTTTCAAAACACCTTAAGGAGATAGAGAAAAAGATCAACCTAAAGAGGTATGTGTTTATTTTATTTTGTGTTTGGGAAATATGTTATTATTACCAATAATCGTATGCTAACTTGGATCAATTTTATGTTTTTGTTCACATATATAGATTGGAATTTCAAAATTTGGTTTGGTATATTCTAGGACTCCTGACCCTTTGAAGAGACGTATATTTCAAGCAATCAAAATTTCAATTCTAGAGTTCAATTAAAATTCAATGTATATTGATTTTGATGTTAATTATTCGATTTTAAATTATATAGTATAACTAATCTCAATTGTGGTTTGAATTTTTCTTGTGCGGCTACATTCAGAGCAGACAAGTGCTTCAAAGAGGCTCCATTTTGATGATCCAACAGTAGTTTAGGATGAGATAGACATTTTGGCATGTAAATTTTTAATACATATTGAGATGGCATATGCCACACTTTGTGGCAAAACGACATGAGGGAATATTATGCATGTGGATTGTCTTACGATGATGTGAAAGATATCAAAATAAGCAAAGCCCAAATAACCTCTTTATTCACTAACCCCGACATCGATTTTCTAGTGAATGTTAATAAAACAAAAATTTCTATAAAATGGTGCATGAATAGGGACATTGTAGATAACTTTTAGGATCATTGGTTTATGGGTTTTGATAAACCACCGAATAACAATTCTGATATACCATTTCAATTTATTAAAATATTATATGTTGAGTTTTTCTTAGGGCATCATGTCAATTACTTTGACATTAAACCCTTCTAGGGCGTCAGTGGAGGTATTCCCTAGGATAGACCAAGGGCAGTTAGTGTAGTCTCACACCCAAATGTTCCCCTTCCTCCCATTCGTCCGCCACCTCCAATATATCATCTAGAGATTATCTAGGATGCAACCACACAGACTATTTGGGCTATTCACTCTTTGAGTGGTCATTTGGTTCTGCATGCTTCTATAGTAGCTCAACCACATTCTAGTGGTGTTGGTGAAGGCTCGAGTGCTACTACATCATCCTCCTCAAGTCCACATATTTGTGTGCCACATAATTACACTATGTGTCACCTGATATGCTTGGATCCTCTGTACAACCCGCTGAGCATCCCTTGGATATTTCTAATTATGACCTCCATGATGTGGACATTATAGATTAGTTGTAGGGGAGTGGAGCACACCCTAAAGAGTCCTCTCCTGCTAGAGAGGGGGATGTTGGAATAGTGACACATGAAAGATTTAAGTTGTAAATTCATAACTTGCATTTTTTTTTAAATGAATATTAATAAGAGATAGTATCAAGTACTAATATTTATTTACATGGTATATTTAACAGTTGATGTCTGAGGAGGAGCTCACATAGGTGACTGATAACACCCTTAGGGCCATTTCATTTGGCTTGGACACACACACAGTATATACTTTCGTACTCACTTGTTTACATTTTTTATTATATACTTGCTTGTCATTTGAATTGTCATTAATTAAATTATATAATAACTTATATGTTTATCTTATTTTCCTCTCATAGGAAATACCTAGTGCGAGTGAGGTGCAACCTCGTCCAGACTATGGAGGCGCACAGTTAGATAAGGGGAAGGTAATTGAACTCAAATTGGATTGAATTAAAATTTTTAAGATCTTATATTGATTATACATACATCGACATAGATTGGTAGATTCATATGTACTTGTCATTTTTATGTACAGGCGATTATGAGCTATACAGAGATGTTGACAAGTGACACATCACCTAAAGGAGTAGGTATTGGAACACCTTAAGGAGTAGATGTTGAAACACCTCAAGGAGGAGGTTTCAAAACACCTAAAGGTGATATAGAAAAATATCAACCTAAAGAGGTATGTGTTTATTTTATTTTGTGTTTGGTAAATATGTTATTATTACCAATAAGCGTATGCTAACTTGGATCATTTTTATGTTTTTGTTCACATATATAGATTGGAATTTTAAAAGTTGGTTTGGTATATTTTAGGACTCCTGACCCTTTGTGTAATGCCCTACCAAGTAACCTTAAAAGAATTTGCAATTAACATCATAAGCGAACCAAACTTTTTTTTTATAAAGTGCATTTAACATACACATTCACTTACTAATTAACAACAACCTCTAAGGCTACAAGGTTAGGATTACTTAAACCCACACATACATATTACATATAACCATAGCCTTATGAACTTTATGAAATAACCATCATACATCGTAAGAATACCACATAACATAATAAGATAATCAACCAAGATACAATCTCATAATCATTATCTTTATATAATAGTTACATCACTCATTCCCAGAATGAGGCAATAGTACATAAGATTAAAATTACAAAATTCCACCTCATAAACATAAGAGGGATAAAATAACTTATAAAAGTTAAAATATTACAAAGCAAGAATAACACAAGAACTCGAGCTAACCATCTGGATGTCTCACCACCAAGTACTGAAGATACATGGGGACCCAATGATTTTGGTGCATGTTCCACCCAACCAATGTGGTACCCGAAGGCCCACCCCCCATGCTAGGAGATAGTAACAAAGTAACATGGACAAAGATTCTACTACCTCTAACCAAAGGCAGACTCAAACTGACTCATATTGTTATAACCAACCAAATGAATTAACAATTACAACTCATTCACCATACAAGTACGAATCAAGTACAACTCAAGTACAATACAAGTACAAATCAAGTACAATACAAGTACAACTCCAACATCACTGACATAGGTCACATTGCTTTCAGACATAAAGTAGATCAAGTATGTTCAAATAACCATACACATAAAATAATTAACAACAGTTGTCCTACATAAAGTGTCATCGCAAGGTTTGTCATGAGATCTCCTCTAGGCATTCTTCATAGGCTCTGGCACAAGTAATCCTGGTGGCCTCAACCGAATCTTGACACTCATACTCACTCATGCAGAATCAACTATCTCTCGCAAGAACAAGATAGTTGATCTTGCCATTCCAGGCCTTCTCACTCATCCCAAGTCTAAACAAGCCCTTGTGTCTATGATTGAGGATTAAATTATCTTGATTAGTATGAAATGCATCCTAATCATCTAAGTACATTAATTTAATTATCACTTGATTAACTCACTTCTAAAGGTTACCCAGTTTACCACTTTGGGCTCCGGCCCCTATCAAAAGCCACTCTTCTAATGGACAACGCACTCACAACCAATCACCAAGGGAATCACAAATGCATACAAAATAGGAATCATAACCACTCCAACTCAAGGAGGATACAAATAATAGAAACTCACTCCAAACATCTTAGAGGCAACAATCACATAGTCCACTCCTTTCACAGGAGGTACAAAAGATCTCACTCCAAACATCTTGGAGGCAACAACACATAGTCCACTCCTTCCACAGGAGGCAACAAGATGAAACCACATAACAAGGTCACTCCATACAAGGAGACACGGATCCCATAATCCGCTCCTAAACCAAGGAGGTGCAAACATCCCCATTCGTGAAAACTGGGTAAAATTAAAAAGACGCCATGCACTACCCAAAGGAAAACAACTGGATGGCATAAAGATTCAACAATACTTATCCTCTAAGTTCTTCTGGAAGACTTATAATTTAGGAATAACACTAAATCCCAAAACCAACAATGCAACTTGACGACATAGCAACAAAAGCATTCAAGTTATTAATCAAATCTAATATTTTGATTTCTTAAATCCATACTCATTCAATAGGTAGTGTTGACAAAGTCAAAAACACGATAACTCGATCATCTAAAATACTCATAACCTCTATTTCCCTTTTCATTATTGGAAATCTAGAACAATTAAACTTAGTTCCCTTTACTGAATACAGAGAATTAAATCCTTTAAGGTAAACATGAGGAAGATACTGCTTTTGGATATACTAAATCCATATCTCTTTCATAATCCAATCACAACGATTCAATTAATCTAAATAGAAATTAATTAAATAACATAATTGATTGCCTTATCAATAAAACAACTTCTTAATTTACTTTTAAATCGACACAAATCCATGCAAGTAAACTCTTTCCATTTCCTAACCAAATTTTACATCTCATTCAATTTTCTATTTAAAACATTCAGTCACTTTAATATAATAACATATTGTTTCTCTAACCATTTTCCATATACACTAATCAATCCATTTTTAAATCTCTATTCAATAATATATTGCATGCATTTTATTAAAATAAAATACGATAATGAATTTTACACTTAATATATATATATATGCTCCATATTATATAGACACCAAATATATATATTAATAAATTTAATTACATATATTCTTTAATATTCCATTCACAATGACTAGATTACTCTATGGAACTAAATAAAACATAATAACTATTTCCTTTTTCAATATAGTTAGTTCCTAAATTTACTTTAATGCAACCTAACACTATTGCAAAGAATCTTTTCAATTTTCTATCCGGAGTCTATGTCTCTTCAACTTATCCATTTAAAAACATGCAATTTCATCAATGTATAAAAATATCTTTTGGCTTATCTATTTGGCCACGCATTCATATTGTTTCTAATTAAATCTCATTAATTAAAACAAACATTTAAATATAAATATTTCTATAATTCTTTAATATATTTAAATATTTTTTTCCTTATCAATTTTGACCATACATTCAAAACTTATCTTTTAAACTCTTCATACAAAGCTAAATTACACGCACTTAAATAAAACAAGGTAAATACTGATTGAAAATACTCATGGATATATATATACATTTTAATATATTTTCTCCAATCATAATAACAAAATAAATATTTCCTTTTAAATCAAGTAATTACTTCTATTAAAAAATATCTTTCTCTATACATTTTCTACACATACTAATCATTTCTTTTAGAACACTAATAATACCCAATTTGCAAACAACAGAATAAAATAATATAAAATATTATTTATTCTCTCAAATGGATATATACCTTCAATATATATATACTAAATATAAATTAATATATTTAAATATATTTAATCATTAACATATATTCTATTCTTTACAGAATATCAAATTGTTTAATTCAAAATAAAATATCCCTTATCATTAATTTTCCAAAATATATATATATATTTTTCCAATTAAATCAAATTAATAATTGGACCTTTTACACATGAATTTAAATTCCACAATTAAATTTTAAATTATGGATTCTTTAAATCAAATATTTAACTCTTTCAATTAAATTTTAACATGCCATTTTAAAATAAACAATAATCTCCCATACGTTTATAATTTTAATTCCACTAATCTAATATACAAATTTTATTTAAAATAATATAAATAAATATAATACTTTAATATTATATATTATAATATAAAATATTATTAAATAATATTTTAATATTATAATAACAATACATAAAATATTAATATTTATAAATATCAATTTATTATTATTTTATTTTCAGAGCAGCCATGGGAAAATAACTTACCAGCAGTCTCATGTTTCAAGCATAATTCAAAAACTACGATTTGGGTATTTGCGATTTTTTGAGAGGGATAAGAAAATTTCAAAATGCAAAAACCTTTTAAATTTCCTGACAACTCAATTTGTGAAAGTGAAGTTATAGGCGACGCAACCAGACCATTTTATTATGAAAAATATAACTATACTGCAGATTTTAAAATCCATTTTTTAATAATAAACAGAAGGTTTCATTTTCTAAAAACATTCTAAATGCATTGTTCAATCTCTATGTTTGATTTCAATAACAACAAAATCGATTTTCCCAAATAATTTAAATTCAACTGACGTTTTCACAATTTTCACTCAAGAATTTTCACAAGCAAAAGCTGTAAATTTATTTAATTATTTTCTTCTAATATCAAATTTATTTTCTAAAACAGATTTAACAAACAAATCTTTAATCACTACTATTTAAAAAAAAACAATCAAGAACAATACAACACAAAGAGGAAAACCTGGTACAAGAAGCTACAGGAAGAGATGAATTTCTGATGCAAGCCTCCTCCAAGGATTTCTTAAATTTTCTTCAATCCTCCAATGAATCCAATCCAAAACCCAGCAAATTTTTCAAAATTTATTTCCTACTGTAAAAAATGTATTTTTTTCTAAATCTCTTTTTGCTCCCCTCAAATTAAAACATGTATTCTTTATAAATCAAAAATAAGTAATACAACCCTAATTCACATTACATGCAAATTAGATATTTCAATTTCAATTTTTACAACCCTAATTCACATTACATGCACATTAGATATTAATTTCAATTTCAATTTTTACAATCCTAATTCACATTACATGCAAATTAGATATTAATTTCAATTTCAATTTAAAATGCAATTTCAAATAATAAATTAATTTCCAAAGTTGCAACTAATTTCCCAAATAAACATTTAATTACAATTTCCAATTTAATTCCCACACGTTGAAATTAAATTCCAAATTTAATTTTAATTCTTTTATTTCCTTTCATTCTCTTGCATCACGTTTAATTAATTAATTTAATTATTTAATAACTAAATTCAACCCCTTGGATCAAATTTAATTAATTAAATAAACTAAATATAATTAATTAATTTAAATATAAACTTTTATCCACATTGCATTATTTAAATTAAATAACCATCAACATGATTTAAATGCAATTATTCTAAATATCTATTTCCAAATCAAGAATTTTTCAGAATTAAATAACATCAAAGCAAGACAGACAATGACTCGACACACACAATTGATGACACACTAAGGCTAGGGTGTAAACTTGACACATGTTACCTAGCTACTATCTTCCGTTCAATTTAACCGTTGGATCGACACACTCAAACCTGTGAAACCAGGTGGAGTCGATGTCATGTACTTGCAATCCTGCAACCAAGTAAACAACATCATATAATATATCCATTATATAATACACACTGTGAAGAAGAAATTACGGATTTGTAGGGCGCTCGCAAGCGAGTGATGTGAAACCGTCCTCTTCACCAATACACTCATTGAAACTAACACTTCCATCATCATTCCAATAATCTCATGTTAACTCTACAACATCATTAATCCATTAAATCATGAGAAACACTAATTAGGTCAACACATCACACAATGATAGTTGTCACTCAATAGTAACAATCAAAACATCATAACAAAATGTATCTAGTATCAAAGCAACTGCAACCAAACATAGCATAAAGCAACTTGAACAAGAAGCAAAACGGAGGGGTATTACACTTTGAAGAGACGTATATTTCAGGCAATCAAAATTTCAATTCTAGAGTTCAATTAAAATTCAATGTATATTGATTTTGATGTTAATTATTCGATTTTAAATTATATAGTATAACTAATCTCAAGTGTGGTTTGAATTTGTCTTGTGTGGCTACCTTCAGAACCAACAAGTGCTTCAAAGAGGCTCCATTTTGATGATCCACCAGTAGTTTAGGATGAGATAGACATTTTGGCATATAAATTTTGAATACATATTGAGATGGCATATGCCACATTTTGTAGAACTTTGTTTGAGTTGGCGTCGATGCCATTTTTGTATATGGACATACACTTTATTAATGGATAATTTTATATATAGAAGTTGACAATCGAAATTTAATTTTTTCCTCATGTGCATGATTAAACTCTAAATTTTTTTAATCTTGAGCAATGGTTAAATATCAATGTACAATAACATAAAAAACAATGGTTATATTATGTAGTTTATATTTATATCACTGATTACGTTGCATTACACATCTTTCAAACTCAAATCATTACTTTACATTGCATAACTAACAACTAGATGTTCATCGATGAAAAATTTCAATTACAATATAATTTTTACATAGTCAATGTAAACAGTTATGCAAATACTTCACATTGCATAACTAAAAACTATGAGCAGCTGTCAATTGCATTTGCTTGTCATGGAATTCTATGAGACCACATTTCTTTGAAACTTTTTTTCAAATATTCCACTACCTTGTCTATGCTACCACATTTTTCATACATGTCTACCAAATATTTTTATCAAACAATTCATTTTTCATACATTTTTCATAGCGATCATATTAAGTTGTAATAAATTAAATGATAACCTATGGCTATTTAATTTCTACTCGTTTGATTTAAATGGATGAGGCTAACCTTCCTTGATATTATGTTTTAATTTATTATTTTCAAGAGAGGTCGACCTCCTTGAAGAGTCACCTTATTTTGTATAAATACAAGGTGATGTTTATTCATTTCCTCTATCAAGTTCATTCAGCATAATTTTCATTCCAAGCAAAAGTTCTCACTTGAGCAGCAGCGCTTCATCTTGTAGCAGTAGGCCGATTTCAAGGAGAAGCATATTCAATTGTATCTTTGCATCTAGGAGAGGTGCTATTATTCATTGTATCAAATTCAACCATGAGCTAGGCTTGAGTTGTAAGTAGATTTTTGCTCTTATTCCTTCATTATATAAGAGACATATTTGCTGGGTTTTTCTCCCTCAAGAAGAGCGTTTTCTCAAGGTATCTTGTTGTGTTTATTGTCTTATGCGTTGAATTTTCTGAGTGCTTTCAGTTGTATTATCTGATCATTAAAACACTAACATGGTATCAGAGTGGGTTTGGAAAATATCGTGATCAGATTTGTTATTGCAATGATACCTCTATTCCTTTTGTTTTTTGTCTATATCTATCTTAGTCAAGATGGTGAATGGTCTTAAAATTGAGGATAGACTTGAAGGAGCATCAAACTTCACTTCATGGAGATTTAGAATTATGCTCACTTTGGAGGAAACTGAATTGGTTGAGTGTGGGGAGGAAAATTTTTTGAACCTATGGATGAGGAAGAGAAAGTTCAATGGAGGAAGAAAGATATCAAGGCGAAGAATATGTTAGTTGATTTCATGAAGGACCATATTGTTCCTATCATCTCTAAGTTGAAGAAAGTGAGAGAAATGCTTAAGAATTTGGAGGAGATGTATGAGATCAACAACACAAGTCATGCTCTAGCCTTGAAGAAACAACTTCATCATGTCAAGATGGCGAAAGGAGAATTTTTCATCACCTACTTCATGAAGATTTACGAATTGAAAGATCAACTCTCTACCATTGGTCATATATTTGATGACAAGGATTTGACCATGTTGGCTCTTAATGGTCTTTCTTCATCTTGGGAGTCTTACATTCAAGGAATCAACAGGAGATCGAAACTTCCCAAATTCATGTTTGGAACCCTCATGAAAACATTGAACAAAATTTGACAAGCCACCACATTGTGAGCACTTCACATTTAAACAATCATTTCTATAGAAAAATGAACCATCATCTCTAGAACATAAAATTAGATCTAGCAAGTCCCCTGATGATTTTAGAAGAAGCATTGAACCACACTCTTGCAACATTTCATTAGTATGCAAATTATAATGGATACAACATAATAGTTCATGGTACATTGAAAACTCCAATTGGAATTTGCAACAACAAGTATTACAAATCTTAAGAGGCACACAATAAAATGGCTTCAAACCTTCAAAATTCCTTTGCAATATTTCCATATTTGGATGTGTTTCAATAAATTGGTTGAACAACATTGTTTGGCTTGATTCTAAGAAATTTTTAGGATGCGGTGTACAGTCTCGATTGCCAATTCTTAACTTTAAAACATTTGATGCATTGGGTGATACTCTAGAGTTATCATTCCAAAATTGTTGAATTTCCCACTTTACATTATCGATTAGCTTCTTATGAATATGTGGAAGCCTCCCGAAAAAATCCCATGTATCATTTTGAAGAGGATCATCTATTCTTACTCTTCTTGCAAGTGCTCTATCCAAAGTTTTATGATTTACGTCAAAATAAATACAAGTTTGTCTCATACAGTGATCTTTTTTCAATTGATGGCTTACTAGGGTAGTTGTATTGACTCTCCGAGTAGCTCTCTTATCTTTTTCCTTGTTATTTTTTCCAATAGACTTGAGAGCATTAAAAATATTTTTGACAATAACAGATTTTTTTTCGCTCTTCTTATTCACATGAATCTTCAATTTTCCTAGCAAAGGTTTCATCTTTTGCATCTTTAGAAATTGTACAAAAAATTGGCATTGCTTGGTCAATGTCTTATTGCTAAAATATTGGTTGAAAAGTCTTCTAGCCCACAACCGAATAGTTTGTGTTGACCTCTTGCCTTCAAATTTTCTTATAATGTTATCATCAATTTCAACTAATCATTTAGGGGTCCTTGAAGGTCTTGAATTTGGAATATATCTTTCTTCCACACAAGGTTCTTCATTTCTCATGTAATTTGGTGAAACATAATTAACACTTGCTTCAATATTATGTTCAACACCTTCATTTCCAACATTTTCACTTTGAAAATTTTCAATATCAATTTGAATAATTTCATTCCCAATTTCAATATCATGTCCAACATCTTCAATTTTCACCTTGAAAATTTTCATTATAAATTTCAATATTTTCATTCCCAATTTGAATATCATGTTCAACATCTTCAATTCCAACATTTTTACCTTGAAAATTTTTAATGTCAATTTGAGCATTTTCATTCCCAATTTCAATATCATGTTCTGCATTTTCACCTTGAACATATTCAATTTCCTCTTCACTTGAAAGACCATAGGGCTCAGGTTCACTAATATTTAACATATATTGTCTTTTCTTCCTATGACCTTCTCTATCTCTTTGTCTATATTCTGATATTTTTTCTTTTGTAAGCTTTCTCTTATGCTTTTGCTTATGACAACTATTGCTCCCCATTATACCTCATAAAAGATGCTAAAAAATAGTTCCTTATGACAAATTTGAGTACAAGATGCTCCAAAAAAGTTGATCTTTGACTCTTCCTATCTGAAACAGTGCGTTTTTCACCTACACATTGCTGCAAACAGAATGTAGGGTCCATTGGAATGCACAAAAATGGCCCACAAATCCGATATCCGATCCAATCGAATATCTGATATATAAATTTTTTAAAATTTTTTTGCAATGGTAATATTCTAGCTCTACACATCGGAGTTTCACAAATCGGATATCCGATCCAAATCAGATACCGATCCAAATCGTATATCCTATTTGTGCCCACATAGACCTAAGGGTTAATGGTAGAGAATGGGATAGTGGCAGATTGAGAGAGGGAGAGGGAGAGAGGGAGAGAGAGGGAGAGGGAGAGAGGGAGAGAGAGAGAGGGTTTAAGGTTGAGGGAGAGAGGGAGAGGAGCCAGAGAGGGAGAGGAAGAGATGGAGAGAGAGAGAGGGAAGGACAGGGACGAGGAGAGGAGAGAGTGAGAGGAGAGCAGATGAAAGGAGAGGGAGACAGGAGAGTGGGAGAGGAGACAGAGAGACGGAGAGAGAGCCTAGGGCTGGAGGAGAGGGAGAGGAGAGACGGAGAGAGAGAGAGAGGAGAGTGGGAGAGGAGAGGATAGAAGAAAGGAGAGGAGAGGAGGGGTTTCTAGGAGACGGAGAGAGGGAGAGAGGGACAGGGAGAGAGATATAGATGAGAGGGAGGGTAGGAGGGAGAGGAGAGCTTGAGAGCGAGAGGGAGAAAGGGAGAAAGGGAGAGTGGGAGAGGGAGGGAGGTAGATGGAGAGAGGGAGAGAGGAGAGAGGGAGAGAGGGAGAGGGAGAGAGAGGGAGGGTTGGAGGGAGAGAGGGAGAGAAAGAGGAAGAGGGAGAGTGTGAGAGTGAGAGGGTGGGAGGGAGAGAGGGAGAGGGAGAGATAGAGAGGGAGAGTGGGAGGGAGAGAGGGAGAGAGGGAGGGAGACAGAGAGTGTGAGAGTAAGAGGGAGAGAGGGAGAGGGACATTGTGAGAGTGAGAGGGAGAGGGATAAAGGGAGAGTGGTGATGAGGTGAAAATAACCTCATCATAATAAAATATGGAAAGCTCATTCTTGCTAATTCAATCCTAAGCCTGTGCCAATTTATTAAAACTTTAGAAGAAGTAATTACTTATTCTTAGAAAAATTATGCTTTCTTTCTTTCTTTTAATCAATTGAGGAAATTGTCCAAAGTAGGTTTAATGGGTTGATTTGAGTGTTGTTGTAGGGATTAACAGGTCATCATGCAGCTGTTGCAAATGTTAGCCAGCACGTGCCTCAATGTAATGCTACAAACCCACTCCTTGAAGCCTTGATGATGCGCTGAAGATTCAGTTTTAGTTCTTTTAATTCGGTTGTTTAAAACTTTATGGCTCTTCTCGAGCCTTCTACATGTTTTAAGAAGATTTAAAGACATCAGGTTAATTTTAAGTTAAGGAAGAATTATTCAATGGCTATCTATTCTATCATAAATTTAGGATCTAGTTAGAAGGTTATCTATAAAACTGTAATTTCATAAGTAATAAAGGAGACAGAGAAGAAGTATCGTTATGCTGTTTACATGGATTTGCAAATCACTATTGCAATGAGTTATCTGGTTTCTGTTTATTGGCAACTGTTAAATTCAATGATGGAGACTGTATGTAGTAAGAGGATTTGAACATCTATAGTTTATGTGAGTTAAAGACGAAGTAGTAGCCCGTGAGCTGGCCACTCAAGGGAAGTTAGCCTAGATAGATAAGTATTTTATTGATTAAGTTATTTCCTTTGCTTAGGATAAATTGTTGTTTAGTAGAAAAAAACAAGTTGAAAATTTTAGTTAGTTGTTCCGAAGCACCTTTATCTTTAATTTGTATAAGTTTCCTTCTGTAGTTGATAATATTTCTTTACTGTTTAGAAGATGCTTAATTGTTTGTTTCCTTACTTTTTTTCTTCCGTAGTTTACCTGTTTCCATGCTTTCTAGTTTAGTAGTAATGTTTTCTAGATTAGTTGTCTTATTATTTTTAATTTAGTTTTCCTTGATTTTCTTAGAGTAAGATCATTTTCGAGTTAAGTAGTAATGGATTTTGTTTAGTCTCAACTTCTATAGTTTAAAAGAAAAACTTAAAAATATAAAATGGGTTGTTTAAATAATCTCCTTTTGCAAACTGTCTTGGACACTACCCGATCGACAATTGACATTCAATTATTCTAAAGTAGTCGGACCTAACAACAGCCTATCAATTTTTTTGGTGCCATTGCCAGGGATACTTCTTAAAAATCCTTTAAAATGTATTTTTTCCAAAAGTATTATGAGGAGACGGTTTGAATAGAAAATTTTTATGCCAAAAATATCTTAGTCGGCTTTCTTTTCTGCATGGTCTAGAAAAGAGGCCCTCACAGACGTTTTATACCAAACCCTCCCCCAAAATACGTACCTATCATACATAGGGAAGCCCAAGGCTCAGATGACCATACTTTTGATGAATTATTTGAGCCTACTCCACCTGAGGCTTTCCATTATTTACCTGCTGAGCAACCGGTCGAATAGCCAGATATCAAGGAAGTTGTTTTTGGGGAACATACTCTTCTAAACACAATGAGAGATCATAGAGATGAACCTAACCACAATGAACCTTAGCTTCCTAGAAAATTTTCCTACCCTATTACATTAGATGTTAATGATGATACTTCTATGAAGAACATTTCTCTAGCTTTCCTTCCAACCTTCTGTGGCTTGCCTTCGGAAGACCCTGACCAATTTCTCTTTGAATTTAAAGTCCTATGTCAGACTTATGATTATAAGAACGACAACCAAAAGTTGAAGCTTTTTCTGTCAAATTTGAAGGACTCAGCCATGCATTGGTTCATGGGATTGGGTTATGGTAGTATCACATCCTGGGAAGAAATGGAGACTGCTTTCTTGAACAAATACCAGAGTTACTATAGGGTAAGTGATCGTAAGGAAGAACTGTTCAAGTTAAGGCAAAACGAGGATGAAATTTTGGAGGATTATCTCGATAGGTTCCTCTTCCTCTCCAAGAGATGTGGAGAAATGATCATTAGTGTAGAGATTCTCAAAACAATATTTATTAAAGGTCTAGATGATGAGGCTCGATGAAACCTAGATTTAATGGGAAAAGGTGACGTATCTCAATTAACTCTTGAAGAAATATGCGAGCTTTGTCAAAATTTCTCCCGTACTAAGGGAGGAATCCACAAAAATAATCTTTTTAAAGGGTCTAATGAGATAGGTAAGCTCCGCGAAGAAATAGAAAATCTAAAAACGAATATTCTTGTGCAATTGAATACCACTCTAGATGGTATACAAGCTAAAACCCACAACCCTGAGACCTTGTCCATTTATTATTCAAGGTGTCGATATAAACACCTGTTGCGTGAGTGTCCTTTGGATAAAGTCAATGTTTTTCAGCTGTGTGAGCAAAATCATCCTACAAACCAGTGCGAGCTTTTATCAGATATTAAGAATACTAAGAAAAAAACCATTTAGGTTGAACAAAAAATACATGCTTTAAACCAACATTAAGGAGGTAATTTTCCTTATGGACAAAATCCTAATCCTACATGGAGACCAAAAAATAACTGGGCTCATAATCAATGGACGCCATCTTGGAAGCAGACGCCTCCACCTCAACCTAATTGGGGAACTCCCTCTTGGGGATCACCTGATTGGACAAACCACACATGGGGCAATCAGCAATGGCCAAATCAACCCCAACAATAGTGGTACCAACAACATATAGTACCCCAATGGAATTGGGCACAAAATCAGTTCTATACTGAGCCAAGGAGGAATCAATAGAAGAACCTGTTACCCCCACCTCAAAACCCTCCTGAACATGACCAAATAAATCAACCTCAACTTCCAGTGCAACCACTTCCCAATCCTAAAAATAATTGTCAAACTACGCTAGTTTATTCTACAAAACATGAAAATGTTACTGGGATTAATGCAATACACTTCGGAAATGTGCAGTTGCGTTCTGGTTGAACTCTTCAACCACCAACCATTGAAGAAATAGAAGAAGAAACTGAGCCTACCAGTCCAACAAGAGACACTTCGTCTAAGAAAGATATCACTCCTCAAGACAATGAGCCTTTTTTAGCGGTAGGGGCTGCTGACTTGCCTCAGGGGGAGGACGATCCACTCTTAAGTCAACAGAAGGAGGATCTGGTTCCAAGAAAGAAAAGGATGGCACCATATTCAGAACGTCTAAATTCCATAACTTTGGAAGTATCTTTAGCTACGGAAACTACGTTAATTCAGGAGATTAAACTGTTGGAAATTGAAGTTCCTTTATTAGAAGCAATAAAAATAATCCTTGAATTAAACTAGTTAATAAAATGGTTATGTATCAAAACACTAAGGAGGAAGCCAAAAAAAATAAACACCATTCATATTGATGGTTATTTAGCTGATTTTCTATCTGGAAAGACTATTGCTCCAAAATACGATGATCCTGGAAGTCCTGTTATAACTGTTATGGTCAATGAGGTAACAATACCAAATGCATTAGTAGATTTAGGAGCAGCTATTAATGTGATCACAGTGGATGTAATGGAAAAATTAGGGTTAACTAATTTACATCCTACAACCACAATCTTACAAATGGCAAATCAGTCTATAGCCATCCCGAAGGGTGTCATTAAAAACATCCTTGTTAAAGTTGATGGATGGGATTATCCAGTCGACTTCCAGGTGATTCAATCACCGAAACTTAAGGATAGTTATCCTATAATCCTTGGAATACCTTGGCTAGCTACGGTTGCTGCTAAGATTGATTGTAGCAAAGGAGGAATGGCCAATTTGCATGGCCAAGATAGCAAACGCTTGTTCTTATATCCTCCTGCTAAGCCTACTAAGCATGAAAAAGTCTGGGTTGATGAACCTGAGGAATCAAATGATTCAAACAATTTAGCCTCCCTAGCTATGGTGGTAATTAAACAACATGGGAAAGAACTGGAAGAAGAATTAGTAAACGAGAGAGCACGCCTTGCTATAACCAAGAATGAGGAGGAAATGGTAGATGCTCCGAGAATTTTTGGACAGCGAATTGATATAAGTGGAATAGAGCATAGTTACACTACAATAGGAATGTCGTGTCCTTTAGCAAATATGATTCCCAGAACAAGTCATTTCTATGAAGATATCACAAGGTTTCACCAACTGGTACCTCATATTTTTCCTCTTAATATGTTGTTACAACCTATGTATACTGGAACCGCGGTTCATCCTGGAACAAAATCGATAATGCTATTACCAGGAAAAACCTTGAATATCAATAGTTGGTTGACAGAAACTCAAGAGGATAAGCTGTTTAATATGTTGGTACAAAGATCCAAATATTTTGCTTGGGATTATATGGACATGAGGGGAATTCACCCAAGTGTTTGTACTCATCATATTTATATTGATATCAATATAAGGCCTGTTCGCTAGCCACAAAGGAGACTCAATCCTGCATTAAATGATTTGGTCAAAATTGAGATTGAGAAACTCCATCGTGCTAGATTTATTTATCCAATCTCTGATAGTAAATTGGTATCACCTATGGTTGTAGTCCCAAAGAAAAATGGGAAGTGGAGAATTTGTGTAGACTATCGAGAACTTAAGAAAACCACTTACAAAGATTATTTTCCCTTACCATTTGTGGA
>CM021102.1:826112309-826243126 GCA_007115665.2 Sequoiadendron giganteum
AAAACATATCAGATATCGGATTCAAATCACATATCTGATTTGAATCGAATATCCGATTTGATGACACAAAATTTAATGCCTATGGATTAGGCTCGTGCTTGCTTTGGTATTTGGTTTGAACATACCATTCCTAAGAAGTCAATATGAAAAACGTGTTTAACAACTTACCTTGCTTTTCCAGACTTTGCCCATGTGGCTGACGACTTTTATTTTAGGTAAAATTGATGAAACGAAAAGGGTTTGTAAAGGAGCTTCTCAAATTTCTACCAATATAAATTATACTTTATTTTGAATCTAATAAATAACTATTACTCATTTTCTATTGGAATTACGACAAAAGTCCTGATTGATAGCCTGATAAAAAAACATCTATAGATTTCAAATGGTATCACATTTTTTGAATCCAAAACATGCGTAACATTCTATGCTTGGCACACTATAGGATTATAAATAAATAAATAAAAATCATGAATTTTTGATCGAGTTGAGGTGGTCAGACATACGAGTTTTTATATTTTTGAAAATTTGTAATAAAAAATTCATAATTAATTATTTACTTGAAAAAAAATTACAAAAAAATATGCATCACATCCGGACATGAGTCTTCTACTTATATCTAAAATATTGTAAAAAAATATTATCATTTTATTATGGTTCGGGTGGTTAGAAAGACACCTACTTCTTATTTTTTCCCTAAAATTTAAGTACTAGTACATTGAAATTTCAATTTTTCACCAGACAGATTTTTTCTTTTACAAAAATTAACCTAATAGTTTAGAAACTATATTCAATTTTCCACAGATTCTATTTTAACATATTTTTGAAATAATATCGATAACTTATTCAAATTTTTACGTCAAGTTGCCTAACTCTGATTTTTCTGAATTTTCATTGCCACTTAAGGGCCCGTTTTTTCCATGATGATCCTCCACATACCCAGAAGAGAGAAACTAGTTTTAGATTCATTGGAAAATTTTGGGGTTAATTGTAAATATTTTTCATTGAATGCACTAGAAAAATAAAAAAAAATTAAAAAGATAAAAATAGTTATTTCGAAAGGCTTTTGGCCCATGTGAATATTGCAGGTATTCCTTCTTTCAACATTTGGTAGGAAAAGGTTTGGAGAACTAACTCTATCAAACTTTCACAATTAGCTAGAATTTTTTATGTCCACATCAGTTTAAATCATTCATGAAGTTTTATGATTTTATTCATTTCCCAAGATGACAAATATGATTTTACTAGGTTCTTACCAAAGCAGTTTTGTGATAATTTTTCCTTGTAAAGCTTGCACTATGATTTTTTTCTAGGATTTCCCTATTAAAACATTTGGTTTATGAAGGGATTTTTCTAATAAAATTGTATGTAAAAGTTACTCATGCAATTTTACCATCTTTCTTTTGAATTTAATATTTGTTTGCAAATTTCTAAAACCTAATTTTGTACCAATATACAACAATATTTTGGATGAATCTAATGGCAACCTTACTGATAATTCCAATTAGCAATATACCATTGTTTGAAAATAGAAACAAGAAATAAACTATGTTAATGTCCAAGACTCCAAAGTGACCAAAATAGGTCAATGGAACTTGGATATGTTACTGGAGATGATAGCAAGAGGGACCCAACTTTTGAGAAGCTACAAACAAAAATATAATTAAAAGAAAAACAAAATTTGATAGTCAAAAGGCATTTTGATGAAAAAAATGAAGAGGTAATAACCTAGATTGGGTAAACCTACTGAAATATTTCAAGAAGCTAATAGAATCCTTGTAACCCTCTTATGAGAGGATGCACATTAATCATGAATCACTCTTCTTCAATTGGTATTATTTTCTAATGAGAGGGGAACAAATTGCACATAAGGCTAACATATACATCAATCTATCTATCATTATTGTTCATAAAATGTTCAATGTAGTGACATATAATCTCTAGCATTTAAATATATTACAATATCTACAAGCATTCAAACTAAATGATAAAAGATAAATTATTGGGCTTGTATCAATTACCTTCCAATATTATTGGCTTGATGATAGTCAAAACCACCGATGGCTTAGTTGAGTCCTCGATTTGGAAAAGGCACATACACTGCTACTAATGTTTGTCTTAGTTTTAGAAGCACTTCGTTTCTAGAAAGGATTTGAGTTGCTACTTTAAAATATGATGAGATGTTGCAATGGAGTAAATTCCTTAATCAAATGGATTGAGAAGACAATGGTATGGTAGTATTCGTTCAATTGATTAGGTCATGGAATCACATTGAAAAAATATGAATGTATTCACTACGTACACAACAAGAATTTAATAAATACTACATGCCCTTTCATCCACACACTACAATCATCTTTTTGTAAATTTTTAGGGCATTGACAAGCACACAGATAGAAGTTTTTATAGTCATATTCAAATGATATGCACTATATGTTGGCGTACTAATTTCTCTCACCCCAATGTAATGATCACAATCATTTAATGAGAGGCATAATGTAATGTTCTAAAATAGTATCAAGATAAGGATAAGAGGAGGAAATATTTTAAATGATTGTACTAGTTGGCCTAAAATTTATTTATGGTAGCCTATTAAATCTAGAAATGTCTCAAGATCTCTATAAAAGAGGTAGTTGTAATTGATTTGAAGTTGACAATGGAATTTGTGTGTAGTAGCACATTTAGGGTTATATATTATCTCCTCTACCTAGCTACAAGTGGTATTAGAGCAGGTTGAATCCAAGGTTTGAAGGTTGAAAGAAAGTAGATTAGAATATTGTAGAGGCATAGAAATTAAAGAGCCACCTGCAAGGGAAAAGAGGTCGCTATAGTCCAAAGAAGAAGGCTCTAGGAGTTGCCAAAGTATTGGATTAAGTAGTAGTAAAGGAAGATCGCCATCGATTTGAAGGTTTGAAAGTTGCAAATTATTGAAAAGTCAGTCATAGCTGAGGTGAAGTGAAATTGCAGACAAATAGTGGGAGATTGTAGATCATCCCACGAAGAAAAATAAAATAAAGGAAGAGATTAAAGGTCTAGCCGTAGCTAATGTTGTCATGTGTTGTCATTTCAAATCACACCTATGGAATGCGTTTTGGAAATGGACAACTATGTGTAGTAAACTACTCTTCAAATTAGGAGGGGAAGCTCCCTCTTTCATTGAGTTTGCATTAAGCAAGTAAACTAAAACTAATTTTGCCTATCTTTTTGATTTAGCTACGAGAACACAAGGTTATAGAACTCTAGATGTTGCAGTTGAGGTTTTCCCTTTAATGAAACTTACCAACTACAACTAACTTACACTAATGACGTTTCTAGCCTCTCAAGTAAACACACAACAAGAGAGTTAGAAATGAACAAGATTAATTTTCTGACATGGATACTTAAATAAAATTTTCCCAACAAACATCTACTAAATTTCAATGCAAGTTGAAAAGGAGATCATATAAGCATTACACAATCAACAAAAATCTGAGACTTTATATTGGGGCAGCAAAAGCACGCTCAGGACTTTATATTCTCAAACTTTCAGCACAAGATTACAATATCGGGACAACAAGTTGTGGAAAAATACACGCAACATGCGATCAAACCAGATTATCACTTGACACAAGACACAATTACTTAACAAGGATTTGCACCTAAAAGAGGCATGCAAACTTACCCTTAAAAAAAAGTGAATTGAAACTAGAATCGATAAAAAACATGAAGGCATATAAGTTCAACGATTTTGTTATCACAAGAACGATTAAAGAAAAATGGGCAAGGCTACCGAAATAAAAAAATTCTAACGCATGAAGGTTTAGGCGCCCAAACTGAGTAGGGGCACCTGGATTTACCAGCCTTAGAATTGTATTTCCATTTTTCAACTTTTTCAACTTCCTTTCTTTGTTCCTCGTTCTTCGTGCACGTTCGTCATTTACAGATTTTGTTCAGCTTGAACGTTTGATTCTAACACTTGGCACCTAACTGACTTGCATCGATGTCCTTGGATCTCCAAAAAAAAGATTCTAAAAAAGCGGAATAGACCCACTAGAGTAAAACTGATACTTTCGTGATTCTGACTGCACCAGCCTGATGAGGAAGTATTTTGAGCCAATCAAAATCTGTCTTAACCCTAGAAGCCAAAATTTATATTTTTAGAAAAAATTACCAATATCCATTTCTTGAGAAACCCAGAAAAAAGTTTCTATTTTTAGAAAACTACTAAAAATAGAAATTTCCAAAAATTTAGGGTTGAAAAACTAAAATATGGGTTTTTTTAATCTGATCATTCCAAACTGACTCAAATTGTTAGATTTTGAAAATTTCCAATTTTTTAACCTCATGCAAGACATATAAACCCCGAGTTTGACCTTTTTGATAGATTTTGACAAGACTTTAACTCATTTCTTCAAAATGCCTAAGTGTATAATTTTTTTAAATTTGGGGTACAATAATTGACTCTGTTTGGGGACCATGTCAAATACTTTTGGCATAGGAAAACCTTAGAATCTTTGGGTTTCAAGCTTAGACCAGTGCCTTGTCCATTGGGTATCGGAGTCAGCATTACATCCTAATCACCTATTTGCAAAAATTTCCATTTGCAAAACTTTCCCTAAGTCACCTGTGACTGGACTTCCTAACATAACCTAATAGTTGGACTTTCCTATAATTCACCTAAAACAAAACTCCTAAAAACCTAAAACACGACGAAACTGTTACATGAAGGGGAAACACAACATAATGAACACATAATAGAAAATGAGAAACACGTCACGAAAACATAAAGGACAATTATTTACATAAATTGGCATTTCTACCTGAAAGTCTTTACTTATCTTCTCATTGGCATTTCTGCCTGAAACTCATATCTTCATACGCCCAAGCAAAGGCTCCCTGACAAAAGTCAAAATATGGCACAAAGAGGGAAGCAGGTACCACCGAGTCACTAATCTAACTGCATAGCACCGCAAAGATCTCTGGAGAAGCTTCGGCTCAACAACATCCTGTAACTCGCTGGAACATCAACCACTAGTATTTTCATCTTTATATTTTTCTCTGGGCAGGCTACCAAACTTACTTGAGCATCCTCCAATTGTCCAACCAATGACACTGACTTAAACTCAAGTGAATAACATTCATTTTGAGTTTTTGTGCATGAGAGTTCCAATGCATTCATTATTGGTAGAGGCATGACATTGTCTGAGGCTCTTGAATCAATAACATAATTGCTCAATTTAAATCCTCCTATATACAAAGATATATAGAAAGGTTTAGGCTTTTCTTTTACTAGAATAGATGACTCGAGCAATGTAGGCTGAATTGAAGCTTCTTTCTTCACATGTTGTATTATTCTATCTACCTACTCAAGATGATCATGAAGATACTCCAATTGTGAAATATGCACCTTGGTCTTCATCATGGATTTTACAATGTCAAAATTTTCTATGGATGGGTCTTGAGCAATTGCTTCCTTAGCTTGTTCTTCAGCTCTTGGATTTTCTTCTACTTCCTTCTATGGATTCAAGTGCTTAGCATGTGTGAACACAGGCATTGAAGGTCTTCTATGATTTACTTCAAGAGATTAGTGGAAAAGGTCTTCTTCTTGTTCAATAATGGGTTCAAAATATCTCGTTGTGGAGTCACCATCAAAGTTGTCTATTTGTGGTCAGACAACATTCGAACTTGATGTAGGGACAAAACTGGATTTGGGTGCAGCCTCAGTATATCCCATAATTTGATTCATTCTTATATTTTTCAGGACATGTAGAGCCGGTATGTGCATCGGTGTCATGAAAAGAAAAAAATGATTTATTTTTGTGCAGCTTCAATCATTGGTCTCGGTGGAGGTGCTAGCAACCATGGCTGAAAATTATTTCTCTTTGGATGGTACGGTTGTTGAGCTAGATACTTGATAGAATCCATTTTCATCAAGCCAAAAGTAATTATATTATCCTCCAACTCGATAGCATGTTCTTGCACCTCTATCAATTTTGTATGTCTTTCCGTCTTGAGGAAGAATGTTATCTTTGATGGAAGAGCATTTATGAAGCAGCTCATCAAAATATTCAATGATGGATTAAGTGTAGAAGAAAGTCATGTACCAAGATGATTAAATCTTGCTACAAACTCCCTCATGTGCTCGTTGTGCTCCATCTTTGAATTTTTAAGTTGGGAAAACAACCAATGACTATCTTCAGCAGGCTTGAATCTCGCCAAAAACTTCTCGCTCATAGTTGCCCAGCTTGTGATAATGCCTAGCTCCAGGTGATTGAACCAATCAACAACATTCCCAACAAGAGTCTCCACAAAGAGATGTACCGCAATTTCCTCATTTTCCACGTGCAAAACGTTGCAAGCCGTTGAGAAGGCTGAAATATGTTCATCAGGATGTTGAGTTCTATTGTCATGAAACCGTGGAAAGTGCTTCCTTGACCCTTTAGGTAATTCATGATGTTCCTGCAAAGCCAAAGGTTTAATGATGTTAGCCCAAGGTAATGGGGGTGGATGTCTTAGATTCCTGCCAGCATTATTGTTGTTATCACCCATTTATTTTGGCTAGATCATGCAATAGGGTGCTAGATGGTCATTCTCATGTCATAAAGCATAAGCTTTCTTGAAGTTCTATGCCTCGTGCCCCACGGTGGGTGTCAGAAAACTGTTTGCATTTCAAATCGCAGCTTTGGAATGCGTTTTGGAAACAAACGACTATGTGCAATAAAATTCTCTTCAAATTAGGAGGGGAAGCTCCCTCTTTCACTAATTTTTCATAAAGAAAGTAAACTAAAACTAATTTTTCCTATCTTTTTGATTCAGCTGTGAGAACACAAGGTTGTAGAACTCTAGATGTTGCAGCTGATGTTTTCCCTTTAATGAAACTTAACAACTACAACTAACTTATGCTAATGGTGTTTCTAGCCTCTCAAGTAAATGCAAAGCAAGAGATTAGAAATGAACGAGATTGATTTTCTAACACAAATACTTAAATAAACTTTTCCCAACATACATCTACTAAATTTTAATGCAAGCTGAAAAGGAGATCATATAAGCATTACACAATAAATGAAAATCTGAGACTTTATATCGGGGCAGCAAAAGCATGCTCAAGACTTTATATTCTCAAAATTTTGGCACAAGATTACAATTTTGGGACAACAAGTTGTGGTAAAATACATGCAACATGCGATCAAACTAGATTATCACTTGACACAAGACACATGTTCGTAGATTTTTTTTTGCATTTTTCAACATTTTCAACTTCCTTTCTTCATTCCTCGTTCTTCGTGCATGTTCGTCATTGACAACTTTTGTGCAGATTGAACGTCTAATTCTGACACCTAGCAGCTAATTGACTTGCATCGATGTCCTTGGATCTCCAGAAAAAGCTTCTAAAAAAGTGGAATAGACCCAGTAGGGTAAAACTGATCTTTTCGTGATTCTAACTACACCAGCCTGATGAGGAAGTATTTTGAGCCAATTATAATCACTCTTAACCCTAGAAGCCAAAATTTCTATTTCTATCAGTTGGAATCACCTAAAGTCCAAGTCATTATAGAAGCCCAAGGTTATATTAAGGGCAAAGATCATTTAAAAGAGATCGAATCATAGAGAAAACTAAGGTGAAAGGAAATAGATATAGCCACAACTATTGATGGAGAAATTATGGAAGAGTGAAGGCATGTGAAGTTTTCAAACAAATAAATTGAAAGACTATCACAACAGTTGGAGGGAGTTGAAAGGAATAAGATCCGAAGATCTTTGAAGGTATCATGCAAGAAAAGATTGAGAGTCTGCAAACTTCATATACATGGTCAAAAATTAAGGGTGATATTTTATTTTGAAAGCATTTAAAATTGCATGAAGTTGTGGTGTGGAAGAAGGAAAAAATGAGCGAGTTGATTCACCTATTTAAGTTCGTCATTGACTTGTTTGCATATTGTGCCAGTTGTGAACACTAATGTGCAAATAAATGATTAGATTCATATCTTATATTTAGATTCCATGGTAGAAATAATTAATATTTGAAAATTACATTGATATCTAACTACATACTTTAAGATGAAAATGAAGGAGTATTTCTTTTTCCATCTTCCAATAGATGACATGAGATCGAGCCTTTATGCTTTAATGATTTTCATTCAATTTTGGTTATAAAACAATGCAAATCAAGGTGGGCTTTTATGTGGAGTCTTTTATAAGAGAAATAAGAGATGAGAGGTAAGCTAGTGTGACTATTATGAAGAATATGGTATCCTTCATCAATATTATAAATTAACATGTACAAATATTTGTCAACGCAATAATGGAAAAGTAGGTTCCTATAATCAATTAATAAAAATGTTAATATATTTTTCTAAGTTTCTCTAAAGAGGCACAACCCATGTTAATGGATATTGTGCAAGGTTACAGGTGTAGGGTTACAAAAGAAATAGCTTACATACTGAGTTTGGAAAATACTAAGTTCCTTTAAACTATGATGAACTATATATCCATATAGTGTCTATAATAAGCTAGGTTTATAAGGAAACTTGATAAATTCCATACAAATATGGTGTTTTTCTCATTTTTCCAAGTTAATTCCATGTATCATTAACATATGGTGCAAGGTATTTGGTATGATTTTGTAGAGTAGACATAACGAAGTGTTGGTCACATATGGAGTTGAACTAAGTGCATTGGTCTAGATGTATATATTTTTTATTAAGTTAATATGAGTTTTTGATAGGGCCCAAACTCTGTTATAAAAGTAGAACAAAAAACACACAATGTTGATCATGCCTAGCCAATGCTGGATCGAAACCTAGATGCATCTTTACACGCAAAGGCTTGGCAGGCGAAAGAGAGCCCAACTTAGGAAGACCTTGATTCATCCTTTGTACAACTATCCAAGAAGAGTTGCCATCTGAATCTATGGACTTAAGACAAGAGGGGAGAGAAGACCTCTCTAAATTATTATCTAAGGGCACTACAAAATCTAAGGAACAACATGGATTTTTCGATTAACAAACTTCCTTCTCAAGTAAAATCAACTAATCTTTAGAAATTGAAGGAAAAATGGATTTTTAAGCCGAAAGATTATTAGCCAAATAAACAGGAGGAGACACCCCAAGTCTAGAGAGAGGATTTTCTAGAATGGAAGAGGGTGGCTCCAAATACTTAGAGTATTCAAGATACACTATAATATGGACATGAAGAACATTCTTCCACCAAGTTGAAGAAGACAACTTATGAGAACTGTGGGAGCAATCTGAGGTCAATAAACTCGTAAAAAAAATGCCTACAACGGAAATGAATACCCTCATAATCAACTCAGACCAAGAGTGGCTTTTAACCTATAACACAACCTTGCCAAGTAAAACCTTCAACTAATCAACTTTCACCAAGATAGGAGCAGAATAAGTGTGGATAAAGTTTTTAGACAAAAGGTCCAGCCTTAAGAATCGACCATGAGAATTACCTATGGTCGCATAGGTAAAAGTACAAGGAATTCCCAAGTTAAAAAACCTTACCCCCAATAGTACCCTTATTCACCATAGGATCAGAAGGGTGGAAAGCATGACTATAAATATTTTTGACGACATCCACTAAAGATCCACTAGAAGGTGAGGCCAAATGCACAGTAGACTCAACCTTCCTAACCAAATCAAGAATCGCCTGAAGAATCTGTGGAGGGTCATTCACAAGATTCAAAAATGCCTCTGTATGGTGCAGATTGGAAACCCCAATACAAACCGCAATAGGGCGAGGGGAATGATCTAAAAAAATTGTCGATCACGAAGGAAAGCAGACGACGAAGGCGATAAAAAGGGAATACTCAGAGATAAAGGAAGTGACCCACTAGAAGCTTACGATGAGGAAACAACCACAGACATAGGAATAGTCTTCATCACATTAGTAAACCCAAAAACCACATGATAGAGCATCAGCCAAAGCATCCCTAAAGTTAGACGACAGTTCTACCACGAGATCTTAAATAGTGGAAGCGAGCGAGAAGCTCTTGTTTGAAATGGGAGAGCAGTTGGGAGAGCGGGAGCGATCCATTAAAATCTTCCTTATCATTATTAGTTGAAGATTACAGTTATTTAGATGTATATGTTACACATATGTAGCTTACACGTAATTTGAAGATGGAGGTGCATGAGCTAATAATGTTATTATCAAAAAATTAATGTTGACTCCTAGAATTCTATGGCTTGACAATTTATATTACATGCATATAGTTATCTTACACTTTCCTGCATAGAGTAGTTGTTAAATGTGAGTGTTTAGATGTGCATGATGTCATTTTGGTAGAAATCTTCATTCCTTTCTAGTACATCTTGGCACACATATTATAAATTAGAGAATATTTCAACATGGAAGGTGTTGATGCTAATCTCATGCATAGAAGTGTAAGTTGCTTGGGTAATACAACAAGTAGATAACCTGACATTCATAATGGGATGTGAATGATCAATGATATTGATCTATAAAGACTGCATATTGTTATAAACATTCCTTTAGATTCATTTATGAAATTATGAACAATCCACATGACCTGGACTCAAAAGTATGGCATCCTTAGTTTTAAAGCCCACTCTTAGTTATGTTTGATAAGGATGATTAAGTATACAAAGATAGAATTATTTTGGACTATAAATCTGATAATGTGAGAAATTTATAATTCACCAATAATATGAATTCCATGAGATAACATCACTTGAGAAGAAAAGAAGTGGGGATATAGTAGAATTGAAAATATCACTCAAGAAAATTTGAGAAGGTTTCCTAGGTCCAAACATATATTAGATGTCAAATTATTGTTAGCACATATAAAAGAAACCATAAGAATTATAGTTTATTTGTGTGTTGGTATTCATATAATTAGGACATGTTAATCTTTGAAGTTGACACATAATTAGCATCAAAAAGGACACTTTGAGGCCTCAAATCAAGACTCAAAAGGCAGAAAATGAACTCAACATAATAGACTTGGTGGACTTGAAACACCAAATGAAGTAGATTTTATAAGGTGACATGGCTTTGTAGAGATGAAAATATATATAATCTATATGTAATAACATGATTAAACTACAATGCACAATGAGCTCATGTCTACTTCATGTGGGCCCCATTGAACATAAAATTATATTATGAGCTTGAAAAATTTACCGAGTAGGAATATAGATGGAATGTTGGGTTTGTCGGAAAGTAATGGCATAGAGCCTAGATGCAAGAAGCCTTATACAATGTAGCATAAATTAAAGAAAAAGGCTCAAAATTACATAAGACTTCATCAATTTAAAAATTTAAATATGTGCATTTAATCTTTAGTCAATCAAAATTAATATGAAGTCTCAAGTGCATTTCCAACAAGACAAGTCTAGATGAGAGATGTTGAGAAAAAAACAAACTAAAGATAAGCTCAACTCTAGAATTAAATTTTAAAAAAAGAACATTCTAAGTATAGGAAAATTATACATATATAATGTATGGGCATAGAGATATTTTAAAAAAGACCCTAATAACATAGGAATCCAAAATACATGACCAAAGAATTGAAAGAGAGATACAATTTTAAGATATAAATCATGAGATTTTAGTGGACCTAATTAAAACTTAATAATATGTTGATTGTAAATAGTTGATAAAGTCAAATAAAAAAGGTGATCATGAGTGGTTGAGTATTAAAATTTTGGGCACATGTTAATTTATTGCACAATAAAAGTATACCCATGCCTAGTTAGAAAACCTTCAACATCCTTCTATAAAACTCTACAACACATGCATAGTAAGGAAAACCTACATAGAAACAAAATCCTATGCAAAAATAAAAATAAAATAATAAGTAATAGTTGTATGTTATGCAACATAGTGATATCCCTAAGATGTTCTTACATGAGACACCTCAAGTGGGAAATTTTTCAAAGTTGGTGCCAAAAAATAGCACTATATAGAAGACTACTTCAGCCACTAAAGATAATATATAATTTTGCTTCACAAATCCACATCTTCCTATGGTCATTTACCCTTCCAATGAATGAAATATTACTTTCATTCACCCTATATTATCTGTTTTGTAATTTCTTATTACTACTTTTTAGGTATTTATGTTCTTTCCAATTTGACAATTCTTGAGTCTACACACTATCTTTAGAACTATGTGCATAGCAGACAAAACTGTATTTTAAAAAGTGGCAATATATCCACCCCCTTAAGAAACTCAATTCCATACACATTTATTGACAATCTAAATGAACTTTTGAAATCACCAATCTTCTCTAGTTTCAATTGGTTATATGTGAGCTTTTATTTTCTCTTCAACATTAATTTTAGTACTCTTTTAACTCCTTCATAACTCATAAATGAACCTATTTCATGTTCTATGCAAAGTCTTTGGCCAACATACTTATGTTCTTGTAGTTTTTTATGCTCAATATATTTGTCACATCTATGAAGATTTTCTATAAACCATTTTGAATAGGATCTTCCTTGTTGTGTACTAAATATTTGAATGTAAAATTAACCTATGCTAACAAAGAGTTTCTCAATATGAATTTCTTTCTTGTTAAACATCTTGATAGATTGTCAAACTTTAACTAGCAATCTTGATTTGACCATGTATTTATAAATGGTATGTAAAACTATTTAAAAATTGCCCACCCAATTTCTTTCATAGAAATATGTCAAAATGACAAAAGAACTATACATCCTTCTCTAAGATACACCATTCAACACTATATTCTACACCATCAAAATTAGCAAATCCTTTACCAGCTTTATGTATAATTGGTCAATTCGTGGTCTCCTCCAATAGATCCTATACATATATCTATGCTAAACCATGTAACTCACTAATGAGATTCTGTCGCATTGAATTATATGGAATAAATAATTGTTAGTCTTCTAAAAAGATAATCATATATTACACAAAGTATCTTAACTACACAAGAAGTAAGAAATTTCCTCTTTTCGCAATTCTCTCACACTTGGCAATAGCCTAAACACTATTCCTGTCAAAAACTCGATCCTTCCACTAATGTTTAACAATTGCACATTATGAAAAGAGTGACGAGAATATCAACAATATTGAAAGAATGAAGAGATTACGTCTACGGTAGCAGGTGAGTCGTTCTTCAGATAACCGTATGGCATCAGACTTACGTAGTCACTCCCGCGTTACGAAAAGAGTAACGATTCTGCAAGTATATATTATAATTACAGGACTAAGTCAAGACGAATTAGTCCTTGCACAGTAGTTAATGTTTGGGCTATATAAAGCATGCAATACAGAATTCAATCACACATTGATATCGTGAGCTGTTCTGAGCTGTTCTGTCTGCTTCTTCTGAGTTTCTATTATAATGGGTAATCGCATGATATACTTCACGTTGGGACTTTTTCTGCAGATGAGGAACAAGGCAATATTTAGAGATAGATTTATAGAATGAAGAACAAAATCATAGAATGGAAGGTATATTATGCACTTTGTGCATTCATTGGAGAGCTGTATTTTCAAAGGCATCTGATATTTTATGCATTTTGTGCATTCATTTTAAATATGATATGGATTCTTGATTACCATTTTTTTAATGATTATATATGTATCTAAGAGAATTTAGAGTGATATATGCATGTGTATGTGAATACATATTAGTTAAAAAATATTTTTTCTACCTTTATGAATTTATGATAGAAGAAAAATGAACATGAGAATTCTTTTAGTTTCATAAAACATGTTTAAGTTTTTTCAAATATCAAGGTAGTCTCTTTCACATAACAAGAAGAATCTACACAAATAAAAAAATACAAACAATCAATGAGTAAGTATTTCTAGTTGATGCAACCTTGCAAGGTCACTAAGGTGCTCTTACATGAAATCCCTCAAGTGAGATTTTTTTGAACTTGATGCTCTAAAATAAAACTATATAGAAGACAACTTCAACCACCAAATAAAACATACTTCTAATTCATAACCACAAGCCTTTAAGTCTTCAAGTCCTTTACCATTCTTAGGAATGGGCTATTATTTGCACTCACTCTATTATGTCACCTTTCCAAAGTAGATTTAGAAAATATTTCCAATATCCTATCAATACATTTTAGGCAGTCTACATGCACTATCTTTATAAATATTTGTATAACAGAAAAAATGATTTTTTTTTTAAATGGAAATATATCCATCTCTTCATGAATATTGGTTTCATACACATTTGTTGGTAATTTATCTAAAATATTTTTGATAATTTATCTAAAATTTTGTAAGTACAAATCTTCTCAAGTTCCAATTTTTCGTGTATAAGTATTTATTTTCCCTACAATATTTATTTGCATGTCACATTTACCTAGTATTTCTCTCTTCTAGCTCCTTAACTCATGAATGAACACATTAAAAATTTATCATTTAATAACAACAAGTATCTTTGGTAGAAAAACCATGATTGTTTACCATTGCAGAAGCCACACACGCCTACTTGTATCATTTCCACATGGAAAAATAGTTGGAGACATTATATGTACAAGAAAAAATATACACCTCTATACATAGACATGTCTTTGGGAGCTGTAGGAAAATTCACTGCTAGTAATTCACTGATGGCAAATTCAGTGCTAGCAATTCACTGCGATGGAAAATTGACCGCATTAATATTTTTTATCAGTCATCTATAATATATTTTATTATATTGAAAAATATTAAGGCTATTAATTTTCTGCCGCGGTGAATTGCTAGCGGTGAATTACTTGATGGTGAATTTGTTATGGTGATGAATTTTACCACGATGAATTGTTGGTGGTGAATTTTTTTACGGTGAGTTGCTAGCAGTGAATTTTTTGTATGTCATCTTTGAGGGATGTACAAATACTAAGAAGAATAACAAAATTTATATTAGTGTAGAATATTCTTTTATAAGGTATTTATTTTCTCTCATAGATATCTCATTTAGATATAGATATGTTTCTTTTTCTAGATATAAGATTGTTTGGGTGTTCTTGTGCTTGCATGGAGTTGCATACTATTTTTTCATAAGTGATGGATAACTCTCCTATGCACTATATATACATCTTTCTTGAGTTTATTAACTACGGATTATTTGGGAGTTATTTCATTTCTTCTTTGTTGCAGACTTTCTTCTTTCTGACTTTCTACAACATTTGATTATCTATCATTTGTGGCCCACTCAGTGCCACTATTTTTACTAGAAGAACAACAAAATGAGATATGATATTAGAAGCTAACTTGTTCAAATGATGGTCTGGTATAATTTTTCAGTTTAGCTTGAAATTAATACTTGCATTGAAGAATAAATTTATCTTTCTTTTTTTACTGTGATCTACATGGTTAAGGGCTACAAGGGGTTTCCTTTATTTTTTCTTTCCATGTGCTTTGTATTCATTCAAATGCGGTTGAATTTTGATCTATGTTATTGCATGTGTTTTCTTTCTAACACTTTGTTGGAGGTTTGTTTGTATTAAAAAAGGCATAAGGCTTCATTGTTTGGCCACTCAAACTTTTGTAGGACACATTTTACTAGTGGATCTATTTTGAGTTGGTGAAAATTAGTATAGTTTCCATTACTTTGTCTTATGTAGGTCACAATTTGACTACTACAATGCATTTTGATTTGGTGATTAGGTGATTTCTTTGGCAGGCAATTTATTTTTGGTGGATTTTTTTTGTGAGTTCTGGATTGGTGCATCCTTGGCGCATGAGGAAAGAACCATCAAACCATGCATGGTTGGCATTGTGGTGATTGAATTTTTGTTTGAAAGGTCATTACTCTCTCGATATTTTGATATTTAAAAGAAATCACATAACTAGGTGTGGCATGTTTGAACTGTTTTTTCTCGTAGCGATTTCATTAACTCTTCCATTCAACAATTTAAGTGATTCAATGCCTCAAATTCATTTATGAGCCACAATCTCTATTTTGAGGGTAATATTTTCATTTGAAAACACTTAATATTGAATGAATCTGTGGTGTAAGTGAAGAAACACTTGAGCGAGTTGATTTACCTATTTGATTCCTCCATTGAATTATTGACATAAGGTCATAAGGTCATTTTTTTGCATGTGATTTCTCTTTATGTGAAAAGAAAATTAAAAAAAAAAATGAGTGCTAATTTATTAATTTAAAAAGGATTTTTTTAAATTTTGAACTAGCTTCGCATGATTAAGAGTCAAGAATTTTTTTGAACTAGTCTCTTTCACATAACAAGAAGAATCTACATAAATAAAAAAATACAAACAATCAATGAGTAAGTATTTCTAGTTGATGCAACCTTGCGAGGTCACTAAGGTGCTCTTACATGAAATCCCTCAAGTGATATTTTTTTGAACTTGATGCTCTAAAATAAAACTATATAGAAGACAACTTCAACTATATAGATTTTTGTATAATAGAAAAAATGAGTTTTTTTTTTAAATGGAAATATATCCATCTTTTCATGAATATTGGTTTCATACACATTTGTTGGTAATTTATCCAAAATATTTTTGATAATTTATCTAAAATTTTGTAAGTACAAATCTTCTCAAGTTTCAATTTTTCGTGTATAAGTATTTATTTTCCCTTCAATATTTATTTGCATGTCACTTTTACCTAGTAGTGCTCTCTTCTAGCTTCTTAACTCACGAATGAACACATTAAAAAGTTATCATTTAATAACAACAAGTATCTTTGGTAGAAAAACCATGATTGTTTACCATTGCAGAAGCCGCACATGCCTACATGTAGTGATTTCATTAACTCTTCCATTCAACAATTTCAGTGATTCAATGCCTAAAATTCATTTATGAGCCACAATTTCTATTTTGAGGGTAATATTTTCATTTGAAAACACTTAAAATTGAATGAATGTGTGGTGTAAGTGAAGAAAGACTTGAGCGAGCTGATTTACCTATTTGATTCCGCCATTGAATTATAGAATTAGAGCCATATGGAAACACCTTGTCTCGACGAATTTATCGCCAACTTAACTAGAGAGTAGGATTTAAGATAATTTAGATTGAAACAATGAAGTCTTCAAAACCTCAAGCCCTTATTATTGGGAATGAGAAACCAAAGGCTTTAAAGGATAAAGAAAAGAAGTAAAAATACAAGAAGGACAAGGAGACTAAGAAAGATAAAAATAATGAGTACACTAAAACCAACACCCAAAATTCTTCAAAATAGGGGAAATACATGATAGAAAGAGTTAAGTGTTCCTACTGCAAAAAACTTAGGCACAATGAGAACATGTGCAATAGACCACCTTACTCAATTTATTGAGAAAAATAACATAGGGGTCCCTAAATATTTCAAGCCATCCTCATATACTCAAGGATGTACTAAGGAAAAGGATAAAGAAAAAGAGAAACCTAAAGGCAATGCTTTAGTTGCTATTGCATCTTCATCAATTCTATCTTAGATCATTGGCTTGGGTGCCTCGCACCACATGGGTTCTTCACAGGTTAATTTTTCTTTTGTAGAGCCCTCTAGCATGTCTTGCATTATCCTTGGTCATGACACTCCAACATTAATTGCAAGGAGAGGGTTTGTTTAAATTGAAGGTGGGACATTCACTAATTTTTTATGTCTACCTTTTCTTTGAAAAAATCTCTTGTCATTGTGTTAGATTAATCATGTATGAAATGGCATGAGAGTTAAGTTTTCTCTAGGTTGAGATTAGAGACTTACATAACAAAAAATTGATATATTTCTAGGAAGGGAATATCACTGATTTAGGTTATATACCTTCTCAAATTTTATACCCGATGGTTCTCCTCAAGCCTTGATTACTCATTTAGATGAAGTGCGAAAATTAAGTTATGGCCAGTTTGACAACCTTAACTACTACTACCTTGAGCAATTAAGTCAATAGAACATGGTCGAGGTTTCTTAGAGTCAAAATTTCTAAAGTTATTTCTAAGGGCATTACCCTTGTGAAACATTGAAATGGGTTGATTTAATGATTTGATGGCATGCCTAGCTGTTGGAGCTAGTACAATTTTGTTAGAGTTGCATAGGTTGGTGTAATCCTAGGGTTTCACTGAGTTCCTTCAAAGTGAGTGGGTTTTGAGTTAAATACTTAGGTCCTACTTCTTCTTAAATTTTATATATGGCGTTTCAATTGAAAAATATTTGTTCGAATAGGTTTTTGTGGCAATTTTTTTTATTGAATGCTTCAGACCATGAAGAATCCATGTTTGAGCTATGTGGTTTTAGTCTAAACTTCAGTCTAAATATACTTTCCCTTTCTTAACACAGGCTTACGGTTTTTAATAGGTTTTCGTTAAATGGTTGCGTAAGCTCTTTTGTTATGAATCATATTAATGATTTTTTTTTTTGCCTTGTGTCTGCATATTAGAGTCTGCTCTAATGAGCAATGCTCCCTTTATTCTTACTCTGGACTATGAAATGTATGCCAACAACTATGATAGGTTCATTGGAGCTTTTTACAAATAAATTTTGTCTAGTCAAATATGACATTCACCATACAAAACTAAAATAGAACATGTGCTACAACTATTACTTTCTATGGCATCCATCTTTGTTACTTGTATTATGTTTTTAACATTGGTCTCATCATTTTTTTGTACTTGCTACTCATTACATTCACTTTCAACAAGTTTCACCTTTCACGTGCCTTTTTCGGGCACATGTTTGTTTTATTGATGTAATTTATTCAAACACCAATTGCAATTCTAAAAAAATAGTATATTTGTGCTCTTCTCCTAAGCCCACTCTTATGCATGTTTTTCCTTTGTTGTTTTAACTTAATTCTTTTTTCTTGATGCTTGTTTACTTTGTTTTTTAATGCTTTTTCATTATTTCACACTCATTCCATTTCCATTACTTAAGCAATAAAGGGGTCATTTAAATACTATGATTCACATTGGAGGGCTGGTGATTAGGAAGTATGGGGTGTTCCTTCAATTGCAGAAAATCAAGTATGATTGTAACAAATGTGGCACTATTCTACAACCTTTCTTTCAAAACTCCTATTCTAAAGTGAAAGTAGGATCTTGTCCTATAATTAATCCTTCACCTAGCCTGCCTGCAAGAATAGGAACACCAGATTGAAAAAATCACAAACATCATATTCAAGGGAGCTAATTTTTTTGTGACAATCTGTAGTTTCTCAAAACTGCCCTACCAACACAAGGCAAGAACTACATTGCACTATAGCTCTTGTTAATTTAGAAAATCAAATCATACAATTAGTAGGCAAACCTGTAGATATAACTAGAAGCCAAACACAACAAGAATTACAATGATTAATACAACAGATTATTAGTTGAAATTTTACGCTCTCTAATTTTTTAAGATGAAACTTACACATTTTTCTTCAAATCACACTATCGATATGATTATTTATTTTTGCTAAAGTTGCATTTTTATGATTTTTTTATATGGAAAGTAACCTTCTACATTTTTTATGATACTAAGCCTCTCATCCCTCTAGCACGGTGTTTTTCATCATCTGCTACCAACTATGAAGCTTAACTTAATTCTTATGGCTATTTTTATTTTGTTGTCTTTTACTTAATTCTTTGTTCAATGCTTGTTTACTTCTTTCTTTAATTCTTGTTCATTGTTTCATGCTCATTCCATTTCCATTACTTAAGCAACAAATAAGTGCAAGTTCATTTAAATACTATGATTCACATTGGAGGGCTAGTGAGAAGGAAGTTTGGGATTTTCCTTCAATTGTAGCAAATCAAGTATGATTGTAACAAATGTGGAACTGTTCTACAACCTTTCTTTCAAAACTCCTATTTTGAAGTGAAAGTAGCCTCTTGTCCTGTAATTAATCCTTCACTTAGTCCTGCTATAGCAACAAAACACTATATTGACAAAATCACAAACATAATATTCAAGGGGGTCTTTGTGACAAATAGTAGTTTCTCAAAATTTCCTTGCTAGCACTAGGCAGGAACTTCGTTGCACTGTAACTCTTGTTAATTTAGAAAATAAAATCATATAATGAACAAGAAAACTAGTAGACATAACTGGCAACCGAACACAAAAAGAATTGCAATGATTAATACAGTAGAGGCAACAAACTAAAATTGAAATAATATTCCTCTCGTGTTAAATTACTTCCAGAACCAATCCACAACAGGAACAAAAATCCAACAAGGTGAAATACTAGATCATCACAATTGGTAATTAGTATCCAAGTAAATGAAGAGTCCACCAATCTTTAGGCCTTGAAGAATCAAGTGCCCCAGACCAGTAGCCACATCAAAATCTAGAGCAACCCACGGTTGGTAACAACCCAAAAATGGCAGTCTACAACAAGAAAAAAAGTACCAGAACCTTTTGGTTATTTTTCTAATAACTATGACAACTTGATAGTTGCAGAAAGCAATCTTGGAGGTTTTTTTCATTGCCATAATTTTAAAAAATAAGGTTGAGCTTAAAATATTTGTTGAGATCCATGAATTCCTTATCAGAAGGCCTTTGTTTCAGGTGTTGCATTAAGCAAGTAGACAAAAAATACCTCGCCTTTGGAAAAAAGTAGTCCATAATCCACCTAATAAAACCATTCTACAAAAATCACCCTTTTCACTATGAGACAATTCATAATCTTGCTACAAATCACCTTTTTGAATGATTTCCCAAGAAATGGGAAAGGAAGCTGTCAAGTTAATGTTGGGCAAGACATTTGAAAAACTATAGGTAAAGGTACACTTGAAATCATCCATTATTCGAAGATCCATTAATGATGGTAATTGTGTACAGCTCAAGAAAAATATTGTGTTTAAGTTCTTTTATGAATCAATGGAAGGTAAAATTTTTTGTAGATTAACTATTTGGATGGAAAACTCAACATAAATCATTTGTAGTTCTATCTAAGGAAGGAGGATGGTGTTAGAGAACACAACAAGACAATGGAGTTTCTAGAGAAACTTGAGAATCCTTGTCTACAAGTGTGGACTAAAATATCAATGGTAGGAGAAGCACCCAAGAGGGCGGGTTTCCAGGTCCAAGATTGAGGAAACAAAGCAAGTAGAGAGGTGAACAACAAGCACCATAAGTTACAAGTGTAGTAACGAAAAAATTATCACTTTTCCTTACTTAATTCAGAATAATTAGTAATAAATGAACTTAATGTTGCCTTGATTTAATGTTTTAATGCGTTTTACAGATTCACATTAAGTCTAGGACCCTTTTTAATAAAATGGACTTAATTGTGCCTTATTTAGGGTGTTGTCAAGTGTTTCTTTACACTTTCACACTAATCTAGGGATTTATTAATTAATTGAAGCTAATTAGAGCTTAATTGGCCCTTTCATTTCAAATCCAAGCCTTATTTATTGAATTTTCCAAGGGATAAAGCTCGACATTCACTAATAATGCTTCACAACATTTAATTTGGAAAGGTTTGAGTCCTAGGCTAGTGTTCAAGGACCCATTCACCACTTGGAAAATGGGTCCTTCTTAGGTCCTAGGACCCCCTTTTTGCATGTTATTTCATATCCCCGAAGCATGGCCTAGTTGAGTATGCTAGGACCTGAATAGGCTGAATGGGTCCTCCTTAACTTAGGAAACCCCTTTTTGAACATATTTTTGGCAGGATTTTAGTGATTTAAAATCCTAGATCTGATGTGGGCTTGTTTTTTTGAATTTTGGGATTAAACTTAAGTTAAGTAAAAATATAAGGTTAACTCACATAGTTTCATCTAAACAATCCTAGCAATTTCAAGAATTGAATTTTTATTGCACCAACCAAAGTTCATATCATCATGTCAAAGGCATAGTGCACCAAGCATGTTGTTGAGCTAATGTGTTGATGTAGCATTGAAGATCCAATTCAAGTATTGTTTCACATTAAAATTCAAGATCAAGATCTACATTCCTTAAAGTGACTTCACACTTGATTGTTGATTTATTATCCAAGACTTCATCCAAGGTTTCATTATTTCATGTTTCATGTTTCATTGTTTCATCATAAGGTTTAATTACCAAAATGGGATTTGACCAAGGCAAAACCCTATTCCCTAACAATTAAAAAAAAATTATCTCTTGATGTTTGATTACAAGTTTTAGATTGAAGATCTAGTGGAGAAAAAAAATTGTCAAAATTTTCAAAGTTGCAAAGTTGTAAAAGTTATCTTTATTGCAAGATCATGGAAAGTACTCTACAAAATTTATTTCTGTCTTTCATGAGCTGAACACTTGGGATCTGGGAGTGTAGACATTGAACATTATCCTGAAACAGATTTTATAGAACCCTAACATAGACCCATTCGCTACTAGGTGAATGAGTCCTCAGTGAGGCCAAAACAACACTTTTCCAAAAAGGTGCACATCATTTCAACATCTAAAAACCTTCCTTTTTATTGTTATAATAGTTAGGCTTATTTTTTGATTTTTATTTATGCATTTTATTTCTCATAATTGAGTGAAACATACTCACCTAAAAATTGGGTTCCTCCATTTGATTAATCCCATTTGGGGTGAACCCTCTTTTTCTATGTTTCAACGAGCATGGGTGCAAGACAAAAAAACATGCTTTATAGATTCTATTCTAGAAAAAAGAAGGAAAAGTGGACTAAGGGTAAACAAAGTTGAGATGGTTACCAATAGGCCTTGTAATTCATCATTTTATCACATTTTCAACTTGCATTTCACATTGCATTTATAGAAAATAAAACTTGAAACCTATTGTAGCAGACCTGAATCTGAAAATCATCAAAAAAAGCTTAAAAATCAATAAAATTCAACTTCAAAACCCTAATCTAGGACCCATTCTCCCTAGGGTGAATGCATCCCTAATCAGACCTAAATCTGAATTTCTGGACATTGAAATCTTCTATTTTTTGCTTCTATTTGCTATTGTCAGATCTTTGTCTTAGTTTGTTAATTTTTTGTTTCATTCATTTCATTAGATCTAGCTTACTTTGTTTCATTTAGTACTATGTCTAAATTCAAAATTTCATTTAAATTTCATTTTTAGATTGTTGCATAGTGCAATCATCAAATTTTCTTATTTAAGTTTGAATATCTGAAAGTGGACAAGTGTGTTTTAGCAATGTGTGGAAATATTTGTTCTCTTTTGTTGATGTTTCAAGTTTTTTTTTGGGTAATGATCCTAATGAAATTGAGCCTACTCATGCTCACCTAACTCCTAATGAGTTTCCTCGTGAAGTTAACATCATTCAAGAAGATGATGCTAGCATGAATGAATTTATAAATGATTTCCTTAACAATCTTGAGAGTAATTCATCCTTTTATCCTTCCATGAAAAAACCAACACAACTTGAGATGTTTGGTCTTTACATCCTAAAATTGAGCCACAAACCAAGTCTAAACTTTCAACAATGAGTGAACCTAGTTACTCTAGTCAAGTGCATATAGTCATTCATCTTATGGGTGGGTGCATGGAAATGGGTAGCCATTTTGTGGCCACATTAAAAAATGTGGCAAAAAATAGAGGCAGAAATATATATCCATATATATAGATCAAGACCATAGTGTCTTGTTCCACAATGCAACAAAAATAGAAAAATAGAGAAATTATAAAAGGCCTATTACACGAGAAATCCTATTCATGCCTGGGTTGACAAAAAATCTCGACGGACACTTCAAACAAATAAATTGAATAGATAAAAGAGATATTAGAAAGAATAATACTTAACAACCATCAAAATAATTTTATCTCCAATATGTGTATGATTTCACACTAACCCTCTGCATATATATATGCAATCACTCCTATGTTGATCTGCAATCGGTCCTATGTTAATGGGTGTAATGAAAAAGATGCACACATATAACTAGAACACTAAACGACATCCTATGATCTTCCTCCATTTAATGTTGGGTTTTGATCATCTATCATTTTCATGTGGTTCTGTAGTGTTTTCCTAATAGTTCTTTTTGTAGTCTCCCTATTTGTCATTAATATTTAGTGCCAAACAATGTGGCTTAAATAAAACTATAGGTCATTTTCAATGAATCTAATTAGTTACAATCTATCTATTAATTTTAATTTTAAACAACTAATGATCAATAAATTTTTTTATTAGTATGTAATATTTAATAATTATAGTTATAATAGAATGAAAAATTGATTTTACTTAAAAATGTTAGGAATATAGTAAATTCATTTTCAACAAATACAATTTGTTAATAAATTTATTCTTTAAAAATGATAATTGAAAAATATTACATATACATATATATATACAATATATACATATATGTACATGAATAACAACGATAGGGTGCATCAACCCACATGCGAGCAAACACTTTCCATTCAGCTTCTGCGTATTGAGGCCGCCAAATCCACCACTGCCAAACCACGTAATTACAAAGCTCCATGCCGCCATAAAAAAACCCGGCAGGGGACGAAAGAAACAAGATTTAGCTACAATTGTTCCTATGGTAATGAGTATAAGGCCAACTAATGGACCTCAAATTTAGAATATATGTATCTATAAATGTATATATATATGTATATATATAGTTGTATATATGTATGTGTATATATATGTGTATATACGTATGTATATATATGTATATATATGTGTATATACATATGTATATATATATATAAATGTATGTATATATATGTATGTATATATATATATAAGCAAACACTTTCCATTCGATGTTATTTTTGACCTTTTCCCTATGTATGCTTTTATACTTTTTCGTAGCACAACATTGAACACTACATTTACTTCCTCTTGTGTCACCATACAACAACACCAACTTGCATAAACCCTTGTGTGAGTAACCATTTCCGATTCATAACTGTAGGAATGAGTTTGATGTAGAGAGGCTTTATGAAACAATTGATGTGATTAAGGAGTAGGGTGTCAAGAGTACATAATGTCTCATACAAGCTCAACCATATTAGCATATATGAATATACATGTATAACCATATATATATTTAAAGTAGTAATTACACATAAACATGTAACAAAATATATATGTGTATCCATGTGTATATAAATGTATATATACAGTTTTGCAGAGATTTTTGCATCATATCATTTTTTTCATGGCCTAAATAAAATAGGTCCCTAGAGCAAGAAACACACACTTCTTGTAAATATTATTGACAAAAAGGGAATTGGTATTGAATTCCCTGAAACATAGAATTCAATACCATTTCATGTATTTATTTTTCTATGTATATTTCCATTTTTATTTATGCGTATATTGTGTATATGTATCTCTCTATGTTTCAAGGAATTCAATACCATTTCCCCTTTTATATATTTCTACGTATATTTCCCTTTTTGTCAATGTTTCAAGGAATTCAATACCATTTCCCTTTTCTTAGGTCCCCTAGATATATATTGTTTGTTATTGTAATTTTATGTTTAATGTGGGTTGATATTCATCTATCAGTTTCTTGTGGTGCTCATGTGGTTTTCTAGTAAGGTGATCCCACAAAGTTGGTTTACAATTTCTAGGAGATTCTAATTTTTTCTGAAATCACATATTTTTAGAAAACATAATGATTTAAGCCTTCAAAAGTTCAATTTTAATGATTTAAATTGAAGAGGGTTTGATCAAACCACCTTAGATCAAACCCCCTTGGATAGAACCCCACTAGTTGTAAACCATACCTACAATGGAGTCTCCTTTACACCTATCCAAATGTTGATAACAAATCACTTTTGATTTACCTTTTGGGGGATCAAATGAATTCATTTAAAATTTATTTCAAATGATCATGGTAGTCCTTAGAACGACTATCCAACAAATATAATTTTAATATGTTTTGGTTTTATTATGTATGTGTTTTTCTAGTTTTATTAAACTTAGGTTTTTCACCAAAAATCAAGATCTATGTTTAGCACATGTGGAAAAATAGTAGATTATCAAAATTAAATTTTTAAAAATATGTTTGAAGACAAGGTATTGATGTTCTTGATCCATTAAAAAATAAATTGAATTTCGATATATACAAAAAATGTTATGTTGTATATAGTCCGCCTATGTTTCAATTGTAATTGGTTTGACTTTGAAATTTGATTAAGGAAAAAATATTTAATAAAACACTATGAAACCAAATTAAAGTGCTAGATATCATAGTGACAAATCTAAATTTGAAAAAATTAAAACTTTATGCTTCACACAAAAAATGTAATGTTGTATACGGTGAGCGTCACTCCTTAAAAATGATGTTTTTTTTTTAAAAGCTAGTTTTTGAAGGAGATGGAAAAATAAGGGAAATCTGATTCCAATTTTTTTGAAAAAAATATATTTAGAATCTATAGATAAAACGTCACAAATCACTAATTTTCATTATCTTCAAATTCCTGACAGTTTAGCCGGTATAGGAGCCCGAAAGTGAAGATTTAGTTAAAAAAAATTAGTTCAATGTCCAATTTGCCCAAAAATTTTAAACTAGTATTGTGGGATCACCCAATATTTCCTTTACAATTTGGCTGATTGTCGATAAAATTTAGTGCCACATAATGTAGTTTGAATTTAGAGTTGACAAGGTAACTATTACATAGATTGCTTGTCCTCAATTGATATCTTTCATAATATTTTTTCCCCATTGTTTGGTTGAAGATCCCTATGACAAATTGTTCATTGTGATGGTTTACCTCTTGTAGATTCTAAAATTTTGTAGACTCCTATGAACTACAAACATGGAATTGAGCTATACCTTTGGACTTCTTTCAATTTGCTGCATTTGTGTATGCTTTTGTACCTCTAGTAAGGTTCTACTTAATGTGGGTTTTTGGTCATCTCAAGTATTTACCTATCAGTCTTGAGTGTTTTTGTAACAATTGTTTTACGATTTCTCTATTTTTCTATAATATTTAGTGCTAGACAAGGTAGCTCCAATATTGAATTGACATGCCAACTATTACATAGATTTCTTGTGTTCGATCAATATGTTTCATGATGGTTTCTTCCCCACTTTCCCATAATGCATTGTTCATTGTTGTATTTCGCATGTTCTATTCTCTATGTTTCAATATCTTTTGTTTGGCATGACATTTTATAAGTTCCTTATTCCACATGGAAATAATGTCGATTACATGTTGTGTATATCTCTACTTTAGCACGGTCCTCCAAAAAAAATGTTCATCACTGCCAACTATACAATGTTTGCATATCAATAACCCAGTTTTATTTGTGACCCTTCTCCCATGTATGCTTTTATACTTTTCTATAGGGCAGCATTGAACACTATTTTTGCTTCCTACCACGTCACCATACAACAACACCAACATGCATTAACCCTTGTGCGAGCAAACACTTTCCATTCAATGTTACTTTTTACCTTTTCCCTATACATATGCTTTTATACTTTGTCGTAGCACAACATTGAACACTACATTTACTTCCTCCCATGTCACCGTACAACAATGCCAACATGCATAAACCCTTGTGTGAGCAACCACTTCCGATTTATAACTGCAGGAATGAGATTGATGTGCATAGGATTTATGAAACAATTGATGTGATTAAGGAGTAGGGTGTCAAGAGTGCGCAATGTCTCATGAAGCCTTTGTGAATCAAGCTCATGGCATGTAATTGATAAACAGGAAATTATTTTTCCTTGGTGAGCATGCTATTTTTGTAGATAGAGATCTAGATAATTGTAATTATGGGTTATGTAATTCATTGGTCAAATATTTGTGTACCACATATTGCACTTGAGATTGTGAAGATGAAGACAGGGAGGAGCTATTTTTCCTTACAGAGCATGCAAGTAGATGCTATGAAATTTGTGGTGTTTGTCATGACTTTATAATTCATGGTATTTTCAAAAAAATTACAAGTCATGCTATTCACTACAGATTTATAGCACTTTTGACTACATACTCTGCAGGGGAAGAGTGCTTTGGTGTGTGTGCATCAGACATTCCCACATGAAGATTATGTGCATTAGATTGCCCATGTTGTCCAGGCATCCTGTTGTTGTTGTGCATCGAGGCAAGGGGAGATAAATGCAATATTCAATATTTCAGTTTGAGGATGTCTATTGTTTTGGCTGTGTTGTGAAAATGACCCACTGTGAGGTTGGTTTGATAGAAAACTATTGAAAAATGGTACCATGCACCTCTGTTAAATAGAAAATTAGAGGGAGCTATGAGTGTTGTGCTCCACAACCTACTGTTAGAGTAATAAGTTATTTCACTTAATTAATTTAATCATATTGGTTAATTAATTAAGCCACTTATCACTTTATTTTTACTTAAGCTAAACTTAGGCACATTAATAATTAATTATTTATTAATTATTAAGTGTGCACGTGCTAGGGTTTCCTTTTAGGGTTTGATCTCCTTTTTTAAGGATTGATCTCATTGTAATTATTCATTCTCTTAATGAATTTTTCCGCTTGAGGCTTGCAAAGAATCTTTGTTGTTCTGGAACATCTTTCTTTCTTTGTGATAGGTTATTGCTTGCAAGTGTTCACTAGGATTTGTGAGGTTGGTTTATCAACTTCTACATGGTATTAGAGCTTCAGATCTGCCACTTTCTGTTCATTGTTTGAGGGATCGTATCCTAAAAGTGAAAATTTTGTGGATTTTGAGTTAATTTGGACCTCCCCATTGTGTCTGGAACGCTTGATTTAGTTAAGATTGACCTTTGTTTCGTCAAATTTGGCTTCATGGCGTTACCTCTGCGAGGGTTTGAAATTTTTTGAGAGGTTCCTAATCCAGAGCATACCTACAATTTTGGAGCATTTTGAGCCCAAAAGGACATCACCATCACGTTCAGGGCGCCCAAAAACCTCAAAATCGACTATCAAATTGTCGAAATCGGACAGTGACTTTAGGAGGAAAAATAAAATTATTTCTGGGTCGTACGACTTGGTACAACACACAATCTGAGAAAATAAAATAAAAAATACAATGGTAATGGCTGTTGTCATCAGTTAACCACTAGCGGTTAACCGCTAGTAGTTAATGCTATTGGCTAGCCTAACCATCAGGCTTAATCCTCAAACCTTTTGGAGTAGTTTTTGGTATGTTGGCCATAACTTTTGCAAACGAACTCAGTTTTTCAAAAAAAAAATATCGTTGGAAAGCTAGTTTTGGGAACTATCCAATGGTGTAGGTTTGATTTTCTAGTTTTTACTTTTTGAGGCCTTTCTTTTCAGTCAAAGTCTGAAGATGGTTTTGTACTCCAAGGGGCGTAAATTTTGCGTCTGGGATCCTTCTTGCACAAACAAATAGGCGTTGAAAAGCTGGTTTGGTGATCTATATAGTGATTAGACTTATTTTCCCAGATTTTTTCTCAGGTATATTTTATTCAATTTTTTGTGTTTTCACATTTTGCTTAATTACTTGGATGTTTTAGCACTTGGGAACCTCTTTTTTGCATCATTTGGTTCTATTTCATTTGATCTACAAGCAATAAGGTCATTTTTCTCATATTTTTTAATTTGAAGAGTTATCATGTGTTTTTCTACTCACCCTTCAGTTGTAAGCCTGGAACGAGGTAATTATGAGTCATGGGAAAAGGGCATACTTACACATTGTAGGTGGATAAACATTTTTCCTTATTTGTATGATCTCATACCTGAACAAACCACTCCAAGGGGAAAATTAGCTTGGGATATCATTAGAGATCACATAGTAGGACTTATATTGTCTAGTGTTGATAATGACACTATGTGGGCTATATCAGACATTGATTGTCCCCACCCACTTTGGACACGTCTTTGGGAGATCTATGTAGACCCTAATCTTTCTCCATTCCTAGAGGATCCTACTTCAGATTATCTCTTACCCGTTTCTTGGAGAGAATATACCCTTTGATCATGATACTTTAGAGGAGCCTGAGTATTTAGACATTCTTGCATTCTCTGATGGATCATAGGCTTGTCTCATAGTTCCTACTCTTCAAACTGAGATTACACATGTATCATCCATTTTTCCTGATGACATCACTATCGCCACATTGGCCCCTATGGATTCATTTTAGCATCATGACCATCTTGGTCATTCATTATCTACTACATCATGGGATTCTTATCTTGCAGACACATTCTTGTTTGTTGAGCCTCATACTGTAGATCTTGAGGATTGTTCTGAGGACATACATCTCCTCTACCTTGATAGGTAGTTTATCACTGTACACCCACCATTACCAGTGCATTCAGAGGTTGCATTTTGGGATTCTCCACATTAGTTTGGATTTGGCATCATATGTTTCAATTCAGATAGAGGGATTCTTCAACATCCTATCATGGCACACATCTTGAGACAGATTGATTCATCACTCTTCATAGCATTTATTCGACATCATCCTTTAAATCCATTTCTTCCCAAAGCGAGGAATACCATTTTTTTCTTCAAGACCTCTTTTTGAATTCTACATCAAACATCTACCATTACGACATGAGTTTCTTCATTGTGGTGGGCCTTCTTGTCTCTTTCCATCTCTCCTATGGAGACCATTGCATATGTACTTATATGATATAAGTTGTCTATGAGGGATATCATGTAATCCACCTCCTATTAGTGCATTTTATTCCTTTCTTTTCTCTCTTTTGGAGGGGAGTTTTATTCCCATGAGGTTTTCTCCCTTTTCTCCACTTTACAAAGATTTCATTGTACTTGGGTACCTGATCAGGCCTTGTTATCGGGGCCCTTCTTTACTTTCAGGCATATTTTCCTTAGTGCTTTTAGCTACTTCCTAAGTTCATCTTAAGGGGCCGTGTTAGAGTAATAAATTATTTCACTTAATTAATTTAATCATATTGGTTAATTAATTAAGTCACTTATCACTTTAGTTTTACTTAAACTAAACTTAGGAACATTAATAATTAATTATTTATTAATTATTAAGTGTGCACACTAGGGTTTCCTTTTAGGGTTTGATCTCCTTTCTTAAGGATAGATATCATTTTAATTATCCATTCTCTTAATGCATTTTTTCGCTTGAGGCTTGCAAAGCATCTATCTTTTCAGCTTGGTAATTGAATTGTTTAAAGCTAGTTCTTTATGATGATACCCATTTTTTGAAGGTTATGACAATAATTATATGTACTTAGAATGAATAAATTTTTTTCTACCTTAAAATTCAAGTATGCTAAAACTAATTACTCTTTACAAATCACAACAGAAGGGAGCCTGCATCTCATGTAAATATTTTTAATGAATATGTACTATTCTAAGCTGCTTTCTATCCATTTAGAAGTTTTTGTAACCTGCATAGTCACCTTCTCCTTGCCAACGCAACCAACATCTCTGAAGCTAGTAGTGTTCTTCAGTATGTAGTAAATATTTTTCTGAAGTCATGGAGACTTGCATACATACATCCTTGGATGCAATTGGAAACATGGAATACAACTCAACTTATGTCATTCCCCTATCTTCTTTCCCAATACACAATCTTACAATTTTCAACGAAGTAGTGCATTTGTTAAAGAGTATTCACCATTAAATTTTACTCCAAATTCAATATCATTGAGACTTCAATTTTATTAAATCAGACAATTAAAGAAAACTTTCTGGTTTGTGAAGGTATACTTTGTGTTCAAAAATTAGCTACAAAGCAGATGACTTCCTCTCAGAATCTTGATCTTTTTTGGAAATCTTGATGATATTTGTCTAAGAATGCTTGAGATTGTGAACTTCACATACATAAAAACAATATGCCCTAAAAATGTCAATTTACATATTGTTTTTTAACTTTATGAACAAAATAGTTAGCTTTCATAAGGTAAGTTATAAATAGCTTATGAATCGATACAAAAATCATATATTGTTTACAATTTGTACATCTGTATTTCATTCAGGCGATGTATAGTTGTTATGAACCCAAAAATATTATAGAAATCTCAAGTACCGAGAGTTCCCCAATTCTCTCCACTAATTCATCTCCATTGGCGAATTTGAATGGCATTCCTATAGGTCCCATACACGATTTTGCAAGTAACATTAGAGTTAGTTGTAAAGACTTGATACAAAAAGAAAAGAGCATTGTTGCAAATGTTCAAAGTGTGAAGGAGTATGACATTCAATCAATGGAAATATCATTAAATGAATTCCACTCAACTTGTGAGAAGTTGACCTACTTCTACACTTTTCTTTGTGAACTACATGTCGATGACTACTATTCACAAGGTGGTTCTTTCTACATTAAAACAACATTTTATAACTACTTAAATGGTGTTTAGTATGTTTTTTCTGTGTAAATATCATGAAACATATTGATACAAGACATATAAAATGTTCCATCCAAACAAAATAACACATACACAGAGTGAAAAAAATTGAAACCAGTACAAAGATACTGGTGAATGTCATGTTTGTACTTTATACCAATCTACAAAATTTCAAAATTTTGAAACTTCAAAACAGTAGTTCCTTTATAATTTCTCATTTTTGTCTACAATATTCAGTGCCAAATAATATAGCTTCAATTTTGAATTGACAAGCCACCTATTACATAGATTGCTTGTGTTGTATCAATATCCACTTGCCCATAACAAAATATTCATTATTTTAGTTCACCTCTTCTATTCTCCATGTTCTTAAGTTCTATTTATCATGTCTTTTCCTTTTTAATGTTCACTATGGGATGCTAAGACTTCTGTTTTGAAAATAGAAATGCAATTTATTACCTATGCTTGCATATATATTTGTACATACATTGAGCTTGTCCCGCTCTCTGCACAAGGTATACCCACATCTTGTTTATGTGATCTCTTCTATTGTAGATACATTACATATTGTAGGTGAATATTTTCATAAAATTTCCCCAATTTATTTATTATGTTAAATCCGCTTATATATATATATATAGTTTTAATTTTAATAAAATATTGGAGTAAATTTTATTTTCATTGTCGTACAACCGACAAATTCTGTGGAAATAAAGTTGTGAATTCGTACAAAAAAGAAGAAGCGAATTTTTTCATTCGTTGTTTGTTGTAGTGTGTATTTTGGTGGGGCGCAATGCAACCCCCACCGCCGCTTTCCCCACACTAAGGAGAGTGCGGTTGTCTCAAGGACAACAACCTCCAGTAAGTGGAGGGAGCGATACCTTGAGGCAGTGCAACCCCCTTTGGGAGGCCATGGGTAGTGTAAGGTGGGTTGGGGGTTTGGCTATGGCCGACCCCTCCCCAAGCATACAATTCTATTTTTTTTATTATATTTATCAGTGCCCAAATCAACGGCGTCCACCAGAACACAAGGAATAAAGGGGATTTATAATGGTTAAATAAAATATATATGATAGATATATATTATATATATATATACTATATATATATACTATATATATATATCATATTTTTCATATATTAAATTTTGGGATTAAAATAATTTGATTATTTTGTAATAAATGTTATTATATATTTAATATATATATTTATAGTTGAAATATATAATTAAATATATAAAAATATATGTGATGTTACATTGCAGGAATATTTATATTTGAATGTTTAATTATTGGATGTGAATAATTGGGTGCATAGATAGAGTAAACTATAAGATGAAATGGAAATTGTGTTCAGTTGGAAAATTGAAAGAAATATAGGATTGGGTTAGAAAATGAAAAGATTTACTTGCATGGATTTAAGTTGTTTTAAAAGTAAATTAAGGAATTAATTATATGGAATAGGCAATTTTTTATTTTAATTTATTTATTTTCTATTAGAGCAATTAAATTATTGTGATTGGAATATGAAAGAGATATGGATTTAGAATATCCAAAATAGTAATTTCCTCGTGATTGCCTTAAATATTTTATTTTCTTCGTATTTCGTAAAGGGATGTAAGTTTAAATTGTGTAAGACTTCCTATAATGGAAATGGATAAATGGTTATATGATAATACGAATTAACCCAATTATTGTGTCTTTGATTTTGTCAACGTTACCTATTGAATGAGTATGGATTTAAGAAATCCAAATATTAGATTTGATTAATGACTTGAATGCTTTTTGTAACTTTTTCTTCAAGTTGTGTTTCAGGAAATGGGGTTAAGTGTTAGTCCAAATTGTAATTCTTCTAGAGGATTCTAGAGTATGAGGGTTGTCGAATCATTATGTCAACCAGATGTTTTTTCCCTTGGGTAGTGCATGGTGTCTTTTCAGTATTTACCCAGTTTCCACGAACGGGGATGTTTTGTGCCTCCTTTGGAAGGAGTGGACTATGTGTTTTTTTGCCTCCAATTATTGGAATGAGTTCTTTAACTTGTTTCCTCCTTGAGTTGGAGTGGTTATGATACCTAGGTTGTATGCACTTGTGATTCCCTTGGTGATTAGATTGTTTGTGTGTTTTCAAATAGAAGACTGGCTTCCATTAGGGGCTACAGCCCGTAAGAGGTAAGATTGGGTAACCTTTGGAAGTAATTTTAATCAAGTGATAACTAAATATTGTACTAAAATTTGGGGAGTACTTCACACTAAAAAGATAAGTTTTAGCCTCACTCATAGTCGCAAGTTCTTGTTTAGGCTTGGAGTGAGTGGGAAGGCCTAAAATGGAAAGGTCATCTATCTTGTCAGTGTGAGAGGTATTTGATTCCACATTAGTAAGTATGAGGGCTGAGGGTCGATAGAGGTCACCAACAATACCAGAGTCTATGAAGATCCGTTGAGGGTAACTCATTATGAGTTGTGTGATGACACTCTGTCTAGGACAATAGTTGGTATTTATTTTATGTATATGGTTCTCTGAACATACTTGATCTATTATATGTCTGGAAGCAATGTGACATATGTCAGTGATGTGAGAGTTGTACTTGTGTTGTACTTGTGTTTGGTTGTGGAAGTAATAGTTTTCCTATGGTTAGTGGTTGTAGATCTTTGTCCATGTTACTTAGTTACTATCTCCTAGCATGGGGGGTGGGCCTTTGGGTACCACTTGGTTGGGTGGAACATGCGCCATACACCCTTGGGTCCCCCTTTATCTTTAGTACTTGGTGGCAAGACATCTAGTTGGTCAGCTCGTGGTTCTTGTTTTAAATTTAAGCATTGTAATATTTCATTTTGTATAAGTTATGTATCCCTCTTATATTTATGAGGTGGAATTCTATAATTGTAAGACATTTGTACTTTTGCCTCATTCTGGGAATGAGTGATGCAACTATTTGATTATGTCAATGATTATGAAAATTGTATTTTGGATGGTTATCTCATTATGTTATGTTATAAATTTATGTTGATTTAATACTCATTTCTTAAGGTCATTTAATGCTATGGTTTTATGTGAGATGTATGTGTGGTTTTAAGCAATCCCAACCTTGTAGCCTTAGAGGTTGTTGTTAATTAGTAAACTGTCAATGTGTATGTTAATTACACTTTATTAAAAAAAATTGGTTCGCTTAAGTCATTAATTACAACATCCTTTAGGGTTACTTGGCGGGGATTTACAATTGATCATAGTGGTGGGCAATGCGTGTTCTTTCTCGAGGGTTTGATGACAACCCATGAGGCTGCATGACCCAATATGGTAGGGTGGAGAGAAGAACTTTTGTTCTTATGTTCATACTACATCTAGTTGCACCTAGGAGGTATGCCTACATCTTATCTAAAACTTTTGTTTTACAAATATGAACATAATTTTATTTTAGATGTTTTCATATATATTTGCATATTCATTGAACTCCCATGCTTTTGATTCTAATATGGTCCCATCTCTTATAGGTGCCGAAAAATCGGCTTCACCATTGATCATAGTGGTGGTTATGCAGTCAAGGTAGGAGGATCCAATTAAGGATTTTCCATCCTTACAACCTAGATTACTAACTCCATGATCACAATAGATATGCAAAAAAAATTAATAGCTAATCCACATAAAGGTCAAAGACATTCATGAACACCACACAAATGATTTATCTTGGGAAAACCCTAAAAGGGAAAAAACCTAGCCTTCAAAGATCATTACTCATTATATTATAATCACCAAAACATATTACATATGCTTCTCGAGCTTTAAATATTCTAGGTCGTAGCCTAGGGATTAAAAATAACTCAGATAATGAAAAACTTCACAATAATCAGCCATCAACTCCATTTCCTGCTCCACACTCCCTCTCTGCTATGAGATTCTTTTGGATTAGAATACTTCATCATCATGCTTCATCCTTCACCCTATTGATCTCCTTACTGATCCACCCCTTTCTATATGTCATAACAAATCCTCTCTCTTCTATTTATATCATTCGCGCATCATTCAACCCTTAACCAGTCAGCTCAATTACAAAGCTGAATAATATAATGTGCATACCCAAATAGGTCAGCCACAAAAAATAAAAAATTTGCAATGCAAACAAACCAAAATTAGCCACAACAAAGCAAGGAACCAAATAAAAATCCTCAAACATACACACCTTTAGAGTTTAATCCTCGAAGATCCACAACATGTTACAACACCCCGTCAACCAAGAACATGAGAACTATGAACTCAAAAAATAAATTCACCAATTGTGACCACCACGATCAATGTGGACCACAAACACACATTCTGGAAACATCCACGATCATCATGAATCACCTCAGAAATGTCCAAAACAACTCAAGCCACCAGAATCACATCCTCCTCCTTAAAGAACATCAACTAGAACAACTGAACAACTTTCCGAACATAGACACCCATAACTCGATCAAATATTCATGTAGATCCTTGAAACTTCTGATGGATAAACTAGCCATACTCAAAAAAAATTCCATTAATCCACAAATTCTAATCACAAATGTACGACTCTAGCTAACATACAAAACTTCATTGCATCATTGGCAACCCTGCCACTTCATTGTCAATTGCCTCAATTTATGAACACTTCTGGATGCCCTTGCATCAGACTCTCTGCTTATACTGTTCCTACACTATTTTCTACCTCTACAATGTAGACTCCCCTTTATGGTTATGCTTCACACCGGCTCACTACTTTCACAAGTCTCCTTAATATCGTTGCTTCTTCTTATGGTTCCACTATCCAATCTGATTCATCCAAAGTTTCCCCTTCCTTTGGCTAGACTAATTTTGTATCAACAGGTTCTTCTTTTTTTTCACAAACTATCTTTGCATCCTTTACTACTGCTATTTCATTATCTTCTCTAGTATCACGTTCTTGATGACCTTTAGTGCTTGATTCTTTCTTTATCCAAACTTGAAAACAGGTTCCTCTTCCAACAACTCCTCTTTCACTCCTTTGGTACCCTATATTGTCCTTATTCTGCCCTGCATAAGGTCTTCTTTCTCTGCATCTTGATCCCTCTTTTCCTCCAACATATGAGTTCTTCCATCTATACAATCTTCTAAGTATACAGGTAACATATTTCCACTTTTCTTTATCAGTCCATGCATAATTCATCTACTTACAATCTTTCATAGGATTTTTCATGATTTTATTCCAACACATCTTCTCATAATGATTCCCCAATCCACATAACTTACAATGATATAGATCCCAACACAATTCCTTTTCATGTCCATGCCTATTAAAATTTGAGAAATACATACCTTTTCCTCCTTGATTTGATTTTCTTGAACTTGTAACAACATCCTTACCTTTTTCATATCCAAGGCCTTCACTTCTTTCTCTCCTTACCGACACAATAGGCTATGTTATTCCTTGTTGATGCTTTCCCAATCCTTTTCCTTTGTATCCCATTCTCTACATGATTTTGAAACCAATACCATCTCCAACAATTACAGGCTTAGTTACATTGTTATATTCAACTTCACCTTCTGCAACATCACACAAATCATTAGTATCACAAGAAAAATCACAAATTTCATGATTAGATCTCAGATTCTCATTCTCCTTCTCCAACTGATTAGCATGTTCCTTGAAGTCAGATATTTCCTTCTTTTGCAAATTGTTCTCCTCCTTTAGATCTTTCAAACTTTCCTCCAGATCTCTTCTCTTCTTATCCAAATCCTTAAACAACATGAATCCTTGTTCAAACTTATCCAACTCTTCTTCCATTTCTTCGTTTCTCCTTCTTTCAATTTCCAGTTCTTCTTCAGGTGCATCACACTTGTCTTTTCCTAATTCTTTCATCCTCTCTATCACTTCTTAAGTGTTTTTCTAATAGTTCTTTTACAATTTCCCTATTTTATCTATAATATTTAGTGGGAAATAATATAGCTTGAATTTTGAATTAACAATCCAACAGTTACATAGAATTTGTTGTTACATCTTGTCTAGACAATGATAGAATTTGTGGTATGTAGGAATATGCTACAAAATAAAATTTGCACATGCATTTCACCTTGTTAGAAAATCACTTAGAAATCAAAGGAAAATGAGATATGTTTCAAAACCCACATGAAATAGAATATTAAAATATGGAAAATAGAATAGGCACAATATGATAATGAATAGTTTGGTATGGGGAACTAGAAATAAGAATATCTTGAAGAACACTTTGTTAACAATAAGTTCAAACAGTTGAGAAAAAAAAATACCATGAAACATATTGATAGAATAGGAAAATAAGAATTGCAAAAGACCTATTAGGAAAACACTTAAGAATGAGAGGAAAATGATAGATGTTATGAAAACTACATTAAATAGAACTTTAAGATATGGAGAATAGAAGAGGAAAACTACAATAATGAAAAATTTGTTATGGGGAACTGAAAAGAAGAATATCATGAATATCCACTTGCCTATAAAAAACTTCTCATTATTGTAGGTCACCTATTCTATTCTCCATGGTGTTAAAGTCTATTTAATGTGGGTTTCTGACCATCTGCTCTTTTCCTATGATTACTAAGTGTCTTTCAACTTATATAATAAGTATTATAATGACACTTATTTGGTGCTAAATATTATAGAGAAAAGCCACATTAAATGGAATTTCAAAATATGCAACATAGAAGAGGGAAACGACGAGAATGAAGAGTTTGTTATGGGGATCTCGAAAGAAGAGTGCCATGAAGAATAGTTTGTCGTGGGGAACTACAAATAGATGAGGGGAAATAAATATCAAGGAACATATTGATATAACACATATAACATGTTCCATCCAAACAAAATAACCATGAAATTTAAGAGTTTATTAGAAGGAGCTTGAAATAGTTGAGGGAAAAAGAGTATCATGAAACATATTGGTACAAGACAAGCAGTCTATGTTACAGTTGCAAGTTTTATTAGAATAATACTTTAGAATCACACGTAAATGGGTGTGTAATAGCTTTTTTGTAATTTTTCTATTTGTCTAGAATATTTAGTGCTAGCGAAGGTAGCTCAAATTTTATCGATTAAGTTTGTGGCATTATAGGAAATTTTTATATGTTATTGATACTTATTTGCTTTACGAGTTCTATTTAATGTGGTTTTGGTGCCAAAGAATGTAGAGAATTTTGATTTGACAATCCTACTCTTGCATAGACTGCTTGTCTTGTATGAATATGTTTAGTGTGGATTTTCAATCATGTGTGATGAATATGTTTAGTATGGTTTTTTGATCATGTGTGATGAACGAGGAACTTCAAACAAATAAGAATCTTTTTCGGTATACCCATTAAGATAGGACCAATTGTCTATTAACATATGAGTGATTGCATATATATATATATATATATATGTAGAGGGTTAGTATGAAAGCAATTAAGTGTTATTCTAATAATTCTTTAGAGTTTCTCTATTTGTGTATAATATTTAGTGCCAGGTAATGTAGCTCAAATTTTTAATTGGGTCTATGGCGTTATACACATTTTGTACAATTAGTTCCTTGGTATCTTTCTAATTAATTTAACTTTAAATCCTTACAAAGAGCATGGTGTAGATTGTGAACGGTATGTGGAAATCAATGCTTTGAAACATACATAGACACATATACACATATATATTGAAGACAAATCTAGAAAATCATTTAATTAAGAATTGTGTTCTTGTGTTATTTTTTTCGCTTGGCATGACACTTTAGGAGTTTCTTATTTTATTCTTCCTCTGACAAGAATTATTTTTGACTTTCAAATTTCTAAAATTTTATGCTATTTTTAACTCTTTTTATATTAAAATCTACATAAATAAAAATAAATATAGCATACACAACTATTTAGACATACATGTGTATATATAGATTGATGTTGCATTGTGAAATGAGCCATAGTGGTTTTGGTCTATATATATGGATATATATTTCTTCCTATATGTATATTTTTAAATATGAAAGGGGGATTTCAATACATATATGTGTGTGTGTGTGTGTATCTCTGTGTTTCAGGGAATTCAATACGATTTCCCTTTTTGTCAATAATATTTACAAGAAGTGTGTGTTTCTTGCTCGGGGTTTTGCTTAGAGCCCGCAAGGCTTCATGATGTGAATATGGTAGGGAGTAGATTGATCATACATTAATATCTTTTTCTTTCCAACATCATATATTTCTACTTGGTTATATACATGGACACAAAAATTCTTCGACATGCTTGCCTATGAAAAACATACTCTATTCTATTGATTGAATTTAACATTGTTTCCACAACTCCCTTTCCAAGTTACCGAATAGATCCCTTATTAAATTTTTTTTACCAACATGGCATGCACTCAAAATCTTCCATATTATCTATTTCTATTTAGAACAGGTGGTGCTAAACTCTATTATTGTATATCTATATTTTTCCATTTATACTGTTGCACAGATACAATAGACATTCAACAAAATTAGTCTATTGTAAATTGTCTATCTGAAGTTCTTCCACGGTCAAAGAAATCGATCCAATACAACTTATCCTTGTTAAACACCATCAACATTGTGCATATATATGCGTATATTTATATATATGTATATATAGACATATACATGTATATATATACACATATATACATATATATACATATATTGTGAACTGTATGTGAAAATCAATGCTTGGAAAGATAGACAGATCCATATATGTATATATATATATTGAAGCAAAACAAACTAATTGAATAAGAGGTGTTGGAATAACACATATGTAGTACTAAATATTATACAAAAAAACTAAAATTGGAAAGAAGGGTTGGTGATGGTTGTGCTACTTGCCTCATTGTTCGGAAAGAGCATGGTACGTGTTTTCACATGTGAGGGTTAATGCATCCTGCCATTTTTCTATGATGGAACATATTGTTACAATGCAAGAAACCTATGTAATAGTTGTAAGAGGTATTAGAATAACATTTCACAATCACGTGTAAATAATAGATGGACGAAAACCTTTTCCCTCTCAATTTCTTTGGTTTGTGTATGTTTTTGTATCATTCGTCATTTACCTATGACTCTTGTATATTTTCCTAATTGATACAAGATGAAAAATCTATCTAAGGATTGAATTCTCAATTCTAAATTCAAGATACACTATTTGGCACCAAACACTATAGACAAATAGGAAAATTGTAAGAGAACTATTTGGAAAATACTTAAGAACCATGGTTTAATAACAAATGGTTATAAATCATTTTTAAAATATGGAGCATAGAAGAGACAAACTATGATAATGAACAGTTGTTATGGGCAACTGAAAAAAACAATATCATGAAGAACAGTTTGTTATCGCAAACTTCAAATAGATGAGAAAAAAAGAATATCATGAAACATTTTAATACAACACATATAACATGTTCCATCCAAACAAAATAACCATGAATTTTTTTTTGGAATTTTAAAAATTGAAAACAATCCTTCTTACAAGAACAATAGAATAATTGATTACAGGGACCTTCAAATAAATGAGGCAAAAATAATATTATGAAACATATTGATACAAGACAAGCAATCTATGTAACAATTCCATTGTCATTTCTAAATTCATAATTTTTTTGCAATTCTTATTAACCAATGAGGCACATTTAGCAACATACTTTGTTCAAGAAGTAAGCTCCACACCATCATAAAAAGCCCGGGGCAAGTCTCCTTTATTTCTCTATAGTATTTAATTCCAAGTGATGTAGCTCAAATTCCCAGTTAACTCTATGGCATTATAGCCATTTTGCACATATTATGACTACCCATTGCCTTTACAAGTTTTGTTTACTATGCGGTTACTGTGAAAGAATGTACTTCTAATTTTCAATTGACATCTCAATTGTTAAATAGACTACTTCTCTTTTATGAATATTTATCTCTGAGCATCTTTATGCACCTTTTTAGTCATTATACAGTCTTTATAGTGTACGAAGTGAAGCTTTGTGGATGACTCTCTACTTCAAACATATAAGAAAAAAACAATATCATGAAACACATCAATACAAGATTCAAGGTATGTTCTTTGGTAATAAATATTGAATACAAGTAGAGAAATTGTATAAGAGGTGTTAGAGTGATTAATTTATTGTTCATGTCTTTTGCCATTTTGATTTTTTAACTATTTTTCATATAGCTCTTTTACAATTCCCCTTTCTGCCTATCATATTTAGTACCAAATAATGTAAATCAGATCTTCAATTGTCAATCCAACTATTACACAACTTTCTTGTTTCAATGTGTATCACATTGTTGATTTCTCCTACTTTTCCATAACAATCTGCTAATTATCATAGTTTGCCTCTTTTATTTTCCATACTTTAAACTTCTTAATTGTTTTTCTAACAACTCTTTTACAATTTCTCTATTTTTCTATAATATTTAGTGCCGGATAATCTAGCTCAAACCTTTGATTAACAAGCCAGCTATTAGCTACATTAGTTGTCTTGTATCAACCTATTTAATGTGGATTTCTGACCATCTATCACTTACCTATCATTCTTAAGTGTTTTTCCAATAGTTGTTTTAAAAAAAATCTATTTTTGTTATTGTTTGATATATGATAAGAGTCCTTGAGATTTTCCATGGACCTTGCCTATCTTGCTTGCTTGGGGGTCTGGCTAGAGCCCACGAGGCTTCATGATGCCAATAAATCATAGGGAGGAAAACAAGCATGGGTTTAGTGTTTTTGGCTTCTATCGTCATATATTTGTTGCTACTTATATACTCGGACACACAAATTCTCACATCCACTTGTCCACCAAAAACATACTCTATTCTATCCATTGTCTTTTCCATTGCTTCCATTGCTCTCTTTTCAAAAATTTCAATAGATTACTTATACACAATTCCTTACAAAGATCCCATGTATTCAAAATGTTCTATTTTCTCTCTTCGAACAAATAATGCTAACCTCTTTGCAAATATTATTAATCACTTCTCTCACTTTCTTTGCAATAGAATGTAATTCTGCTAGGAATCTACCTTTCCAGATAGACAAATCAACGTAGTGAATGACATCTTATGTAATTCATAAACATATAACATTTTTTTGCTAATGAGCATGTTGCTTTTGAAGGTGGATATCTGGATAATTGTAGTCATCGAATAAACAATTATTGGATAAATATTTTTGAAGCACATATTACATTTAAAATCACGAGGATGAAGACACAAAAGAAGCTATTTTGGCCTACAGAGAATGCAGGGAAATGTTATAAAACTCATGGAATTTGTAATAACTTTATAATTAATCGCATTTTCAAAGAAATTATAAGTTGTACTATTTTCCATGGATTTTATAGCATTTCTTACTGAATGTTCTGTAGCCCAAGAGTGCTTTGGTGAACATGCCTCAAATTTTCCATATGGTGATTATGTCGATCGAGTGTTGTGTATATGTCTACTTCAGCTCGAGTGCTAAAAAAAAAATGTTCATCACTCCCAACTATTTAATGTTAGCATATCAATAAATAGGTTTAGTGAACCAATTGTAAAAACCATTAATTTTTTTTAGTTTCAAATTGTCTTTATTGGTTTTGCACATATACTTAGTCAAATAAATCATTGTTTCCTTTTTTGTTCCAATGGGTTGAGTAGAATATCTTTTTTGAAGTCAAATAAATCATTGTTTCCCCACAAAACAAGGCATACCTTTTAATTCATTATATCAAGTGTTTTTAAACACTTTGGGAAGAAATTATAATTCCCCTTCTAAGGATTTGCTATATTCTTGCTTTTAGGATTTACTAAATTTCATTTGGCCTTAAAAAAGAACAAAAGAGAGGGTTAAAAAGAATCATAGGAAAATTGACTAGATTTTAGTTTGGGCTTAATCAAAGAAAAAACAAATCTCACACTTCAAAATTGGTGCTTAAAAATAATTCATATCATTGCTTTGTGGTTTAAAATGAACATGCGCACTCTTTGTTTTGTAATCTTTTACACAAAATAATATCATTTAGAAAAGGCGTATACACTTCTCTCACGCTTCATAAGAGATCTTGAGAATCAAAAGTTTTTCTTTATGATATTGAGTCATGTAAGTGATTACCTCCACACTTCAAAATTGGATCTTAAAATTTGAACAAAACATGTGAGTTGAAGAAAAGGCATTGTGTGTGCTCCCGCCTAAATGTGTTAGGTGGTCAAACCTTAAATGCACTCCTTCTCTATTATCCACCTTTAGAGAGCCTTACTTGGTGGGAAAAAATACTCACCCCCAGGGAAAGACTCAAACTGGTAACGAGCTGAACGTCAAGCTACTCCCAATCAGTATACAAATTTGAATGTTGAGGAAAGCTCATCATTACAGAAGCTCCTACGGACAAGCAAGTGATACTCTTTATATGAGTTGATCTTACCTCTCATGTGGCCTTCTTAATGGGTGCCCTGATTACGAACCAATTTCTGTAGAAGCCAAAATCCTAATCTATTTGTTGGTGCAAGAACAGTCATTCTAAAGCTGCCCCACATTCTTATGACTCCTAGTAGAGATGAGAAGTATGCCATGAGAGATTCATGGGTACTGATGCTTGGATGACTCAAGAAGTGTGTGTTGTGGAGGGGAGCCAGTGTGGTCAAGTATATAATAATTTTCTAAGAGTAAGCATAGCTAGATATATCCAAGTGGGAACCCAATGAATATTGTCTCATTTTATCGTAGGATTGTGCATCACTTTGGCATCAAAATGCTTTGCTTGGATCTAAAACGCTTGAAAATAAACATCCACCAAATCCTGAAAATTTCAAACTTTTAGGAGGAGAAAATAGATTTGAAAAAATCCAAGTGCTATTGCTTTCCCTAGGGATTCTATCCTTAGAGACTTCTAAGCATTTAAATTCACATCACAATATTCTCTTACTAAAGTCAACATTAGGGAACTATTGCCTTGATTTTCTTGATTTCGACAGAATGGAATTTGTGGGATGAAAATAAATTAGGAAATTTGACATTTGGTTTGAAAAGATAATCAATAGAGTCTTTGTGGTAAAAATAAGTCATTAAGAAAAGTTAAGAACAATTGAACCCCACACATGTGCTTGGTATCTTTTTGTCATATGGTTTTTCATGCCAACATTGGTCTTTTGGTTTAAAATACTCTTAGGGAAAAGCATGCTCTTCAATATCTTGGTCTAGTAAACAAGTCCTTCTTAGGCCCATTTAGGATCAAAATCAAACACTTCATCCATCCAAACATTTATCGTCTCCATCTCACAAACAAATTTTGAACCATTGGAAAAATCATTCATATTAGACTTTTGGTAAATCCTTCAATCAAAATTAAAATCACTTTGTTTGGCTAAATGTTTGTGGATGAATCCTTCCTCGCACATTTAGTTGAATTATCACATTTGTGGACAAGTTTACCCCAAGATAACATCCAACATCTTGGGATTTATAAGTCCATTATCCAAATCAAACCCATTCCAAATAAAAATCCAAAATCCCAAAGTGTAGTATTCCTCCAAAGTTTTTAAAATTTCAAACACCCATATCACTCACCCTTTCATCTTTAATCTCATCATTGGTCATAAACACTTTAGAGGTTCACTTTTGCAACAAGGTCAAAACACAAGAGGAACATGTAATGTAAACTTGATTTATACATCATGAGTAATCCAAGTCAACCAAACTATCAAGGCCTTATAATACCAATTGTTTGTCAAAACTCTCATTTATACAATCCATACATAGGATCATTACCTCCTACAAGCCTCAATGATCCAACAAATGTGAGTTTTCCTAATCTAAATTTTGGACCACCTTTCCCGATGGTACATTTAAATCAAAGTCCAAACCTACAAATCTATCAACAATTAATCAATGCACGAGTCTTTAAAAAAGAGACATTATCCCACCAAATCCATACATGCCAAATATGAATATATCAAGTACAATTTTACCAAACATGAACATTTCATAAAATTTGGGATAGATATGTTTGCAAATCATGAAAATTTTGTTCAAAGTCCAAACAATATGTTAACATCTCCAAAATAAATCACCACAAGGTCAATTTAAAGTACAAATCTCACAAGGTAACAAGCGAAAATACACACCACTTGGGAAACCAATCAAATCATTCATGCAACAGTTGATACAAGAAAATCTCATTAAAATCCCTGTTTATGAGAATTATCAAGAGCCTTGGAAGTTAAACAACCAAGTTATAATGAGACTGCACCTTTGTGATTTTCACAAAATAAAGTGACACACAACATCAAATTATATTTGACTTAATAATCTCATCCAAGACCTTATTGATCAAAAAATAATAACTATTGGGGACAATGATCAGGATTCAACCATTAGCGATAGCAGTGACAATATCTCCTCCACAATTGTTAAAAATGATGATCAAGATCTATCCATCAATGAGCACCTTGAATATGTTTCTACATCATCCAAATATAAAATCAACATACATCAAGAGTCACTTGTTGATCATGATAAATACCCCTCAACAATATCCAACAATGATCTATTCAAATGAGTGCTAACATTATTTGATCCTATAATTGGTTATCCTTCCACCAATGATCATGTTTACAATGTCTTTACATTACCTAATGAGCTAGAGGACATATCTCAATAATTTATTCCAAAGAATGATCATCATCTTTCACCAAAGTCTAGCAATGGTCCTTTCCAAGACATATTGACATCCTTTGACCTCATGGTTGCAGATATTGAAGGAATCTTCAACTCAAAATTTGATCCAAATTCACTCAAAGATCAATGGGATATTGAGCCATTTCCCATGCCTAATAATGATGTCCAAGAACCCTTTGTAAGAAATCCATCCTTTAAAATTGAACCATGTCAAGAAATTGATCCAAAGCATGTCGAAAGCAATTCTGAAATCATTCAAGATCAAGAATTTGTATCTCCACAGTACTACAATGACCTACTAGGCACTTTCCTATCTATAAAAAATAACACAAATGATTATCATATCCATATAGCACATACTCCTCCATCAACCCATGAGATGATTACTTTGGATGGACATGTAGATGACCTTCATTCAAAACAAGAGTCTCATACTCTTGATATCATTACCAAGGAACAAGGTTATCCTACTCTTAAAATTTGTACACATGATCAAGATATAGAAACATCTAGAGACATGTCAGAAATTGGTCATGAATAAGGCTCCTACAGAAGTGATGAATCAGAAACATCCTGCGAAATGAATCATGAGGAAGAATTTTATGTGGATGGTGGATCATTAACACCTCTTGAAGAAGAACTAAAATTAGATATTTCACAAGATCAATCCAAAGATATCAATCAGGAAGTCATCCCACACATGGAGGATCCTATCACTTATAAAATTGGATCACTTACCTTTTTTAGAGGAAGCTATCTTATCAATGAAGAATTTGTCACCTTTGAAGATCCACCACAAAGCAGAGAAGGATTGACACCTTGTTTCCAAGGTAAATCATATCCTATTGCAAATAAATTTTTTCAATAGATGAATTATCAAGGCAGAGGATTAGGCCTATGTGAATAGGGTATCCTAGAACCAGTACAAATTATTGGAAATCCTAAGCATCAAAGTCTTGGTTATTTGACAATTAAGGGATCTAAACATATCAGTGATACCTCTGTAATATTGGGGGCAGTTTTATCTAGTGCAAACATCAACATAGGGAGCATGAAGGATCCTTATGATGAAATTGATGCCAATACTACAACCAACCACATCACGAATCTTCATCCACCCATCATCCCATCCACGAATTGGGACCAACATCAAAAGAAATATTTGAATCAAAGCGTGAAAAACATCATCAAAGAAAAAGAAGTAGTGAAGCATGAAGGATAAATCAAATACACATGGATACCAAAGAATACAAAGAAATATTATCCCTATCAAACTCCATTAGTCAAAGAAACTATGGGGAAAATAAAAAAGGGAAAAGTATCCATGAAAGGTTTCCACAAAGGAAAAAGCAGGCTTCTCAAGTGACATACAAAGTATATCAAACAGTTGGTCCTAATTGAATGCACACTTTTGTATCCACCCATTATTCCTCAAATTCCCAAGTTTGGAGAGTCAAAGGTTCTAAGCTATCAACCAATCCATATTTTATTCCGAAACACACATCACCATCCACACCTCCATGCATGATATCCAATTCTCACATTGACCATGTATTGCCAACAACCCTTCATCATAAGGAGTCAAAAGGCATTCTATTATGATGTGTGCATATCTAGACAAAGTTAACTCTAATATGAACAAAGTAGATTAGGAATCTCAAAAGTTGCATTGAAATGCATGTATATTGGCAAAGCGGCTTCTTCAAGTAGGATATCAATGGCACATTATGACAGAAGCATCTACATTGACACCACTAGGTGGTTAAACATGAGCTTGATATATTTCACAAAAAATCTAAAAATCATGAAAATAATAAAAATAAAAATTGTCCTCTAGTGAAAACCACTATGGTGGCACTTGGACAGGTACCATGATGAAAACCTAGAAAATTTATGTCATGTGTAGAATTGAGCATCTATGTGCACTAGTTTAGTTGGAAGCATCTTAACCCATCCATAATAAATCCAACATTCCATCCATCCCATCCATAATAAATCCATTCATCCATGAACCATTTATCCAATCCATTTTCATCCATCTACATCCATAGTCCAAATTATCTTGATCTTGACCAAGTTTTGTGTACACTTTACACTTTCTTATGGTAAACATCTTGACATGGGTCATTTTCATTGATCCTATCCTACCCAACATTATCTAAGCCATGAAGAATTATCCAAATGAGAATTTTATTTTTGAACACCTTATCTTATCACAAGATAAACCTTGGCATCCTTTGCATGCTTACCATCTCCATCCATCCATTCATCTGTCCAAGAATCCACCCATGGCCTATCAAACATTGCTAGACATTGGGGGTAGATATTTACATCTTGCTTTGGGAATAAATCTTGATCTTTATCCTCAAACTTATGTGGTGATTTGAAAAATTACAAAAAAAAAATTAAATTGGTCAAGAATTTGTAATCCAAAATCCAAATCACAAACCCATGACATATTTTGACGAGAAGATATTCCTTATCAAGCTTTATCTTTTATCGAACATCAATCCAAATGATCAATATCAATCGTATCTAATTTACATGTCAACGCCACATCAAATCATTCAAAAAATATTTGTTCCAAGCAAAGATTCAAAATCTTGATCAATAAAATCCAATGAATCCATCATCATCTCAGGATATCCTTCCCAATCCTTATGTTTCTTAACACTATCCTTGCATTGTTGAGTGTCTTCAAAAATGTTATCATCATCAATCCATCAATCCGATCAATCAACCCTAGCTTGGTTTTCAAAAAATATCCCAAAACAGAGCACTGATATCATATCCATATATCCAAATCGTCAAAATCATGTGAAAATACCCAAAAACATCCAAAACATATCAAAAATCCAAAAAGAGGTAAAAATAGTCAAAAAATGTAAAAAAAAAAATGGTATCTGAACTACGTTGTCTTTGAGATAAAATGTAGGAAAGGATAATCTTTGATCGGCCCACAAGACACAAAATCTGAAATCATTCATAAAATCTCATAAAAAACCAAAAACATTGGAAATTTTGAAAAACCCAAAAACAAGCTCATAACATTTCAAAAACATAAAAACCATCCAAATATTTGAAAAATACATCCATCCAATTTTTCTTTCACTTGCAATAATCTCATCCATAATAAATCAATCGTCACCTTCATACTTTGGCAAAGAAAACAAAAACAAGGTCACAACAATCAGAAAAATAAAACTTGAAACTCAAAATAAAAATCGAAACAACAAAATTTTAAATGCAAAATCAAACTCTTGATCATTCACAAACATGTCAATTGACCTTATATCAATGGCATTTTCGAACAAACTATCAACTTGCCACCATCCACTACCATGTCCTAGGATGTATCCTTCCTACAATGGCCATTATTTGTTGGAAAAACACTTTGGATACTTATCATAAACAAAATAACCTGCCACCATCCACTAACATGTCTGAGGATGCATCCTTCCTACAATGGGAATTATATTTGGCAAACACTTTGGATACTTATCCTAAATAAAACAACTTGCCACCATCCACCAACATGTCTTAGGATGCATCCTTCCTACAATGGGAATTATCTTTGGCAAAAAAATTGGATACTTATCCTAAACAAAACACGTCCCCTTGGCTAGGGTTATGAACAACATTGGCTTGTTTGTGTACTTGATTTTTTCTTTTAATTTATCTTCTTGTGCTCATTCCAATGACCTCTCGATGATATCCAAACAAAGGGATTTAGAGAGAAAGGAATCAAGGGCAACGATCATTATCTTTTTATTTGTTGTGCTTGTTGGACATCCTTTTAAAATAACTTTGTCATTCATTCTTTGTGTGCTTTGTAGGGAGAGTGTTTTAGATGTCTTGTTGACCACATAGGAAGGCTTGCTTTTCTATGTTTTGGTCTGAGATGTTTAGAATATCTGAACTGCATTCTAAATGAGATTTTGTATGTTAGGTGTGAACAGGAGTACTACTCCTATTTGCTTGTCAATTCAAAGTCCATCACATTAGGTGTAACACCATCCTGGTTCTTTATACCTTGATGCATCATGCCTATGTGTGTTATCAAACATAAGGGAAATATCCCTTTTAAAATATGAATTCCTGATAAGCAATGCATCATCATCATCATCTCTAATAAAGTAGGCTTGTTGGATCTTCTTTCTTCTGTCTTCTTTAAGCTCTAACAAGGTACCATGATAGTTAATCATCATGACTAATGCATCCATCCTGCATCAAAAAAAGTGAGCATATTCCATATCATATAGAAAGCATCATCCATCTCACATGCATTGCATAATAGTTTAAGTTTTTAAAGATAATATAGATTTTTTATTCTAAGCATCTTGAAAAAATCTCATTTGCATCATCATCATCATATAGATCTGTTAGTCTAACCATCCATACATCCATCTTGAACCTCATTGTAGGGAGATTGATCCTCAAATTGAACTTTTCACTCGATGTCTCGAGGGGGCAGTGTACAAGTATACTTCTTTTTGCTAGGGCATCTAAAAAAATCAGAATTTTTTAAAAATTTGATCGCAACAAGATTATTCTTTGAACCAACCTAACAGGTACATTACCTCAAAGAGGGAAAAATGTAGACATGAAAAATATACAAATTGATCTTACACATCTGATCCTGATCTTACTAACATCACTTCTTCCCCAATCATCCCCTTTACTGGTCAATTTAATTGAATAATTTTTATTTGACTAAGTTTATTATATTTCCTCTCTTAATTAAATAAATCAAATTTATCTGATTAAGGGTATGTGCAAGATCATGATGGGCCAAAAAGTGGCGATATGTAAGCCATACATGATGGCCCATGTGGTTGAAAACTTTTTTTTACGTAAAATTGATGAAATGAAAAGGGTTTTTAGAAGAGATTCTCATCTTCCCACCAATATAAATTATTCTTTACTTCGAATTTAATAAATAATTATTATTCATTCTTTATTAGAATTATGAATAAAGTCCTGATTGATAGGTTGATTGAAAAAAATCGATAACTTTCAAATGGTATCACATTTTTTCTATCCGAAACATGCATCACATTCTATGCTTCTCATAATTTAGGATTAAAAAAATTAAAATTGAATTTCATTAATTTTTGACCAAGTTAAGGTGGTTAGACAGACAAGATTTTATATTTTTTAAAAGTTGTAAAAAAAAAATCATAATTAATTATTTACTTGGAAAAAAATTATAAAAAAATATGCATCACATCGGGACATGAGTCCTCTACTTATATCTAAAATCTTATAAAAAAATATTATCATTTTATTGTGGTTAGGGTGGTTAGACAAACACCTACTTCTTATTTTTACCATTAAATTTAAATACTACTGCATTGAAATTTCAAATTTTCACCAAATAGATTTTTGTTTATAAATAAAGGTCTAGTAGTTTAGAAACTACATTCAATTTTCTACAGATTCTATTTTTACATTTTTTTGAAATAATATAGATAACTTATTCATTTTTTTACGTCAAATTGTCTAACTCTAATTTTCTGTCTTTTTATTGCCACTTAAGGGCCTATTTTTTCCATGATGATCTTGCACATACCCTTAAGTCATTCGCTTCTATTATTTAAATAAATCATTTTTAATTAATCTTATAACCCCTTCGGTAATTAAGTAATGCACTTTATTTAATTTCTCTCTAAAGTGATCTCTGTTAAATTAAATAAATTAATCTTTATTTGATTTAATCTAACATCACCCCCTTTTGATTATATAAATCAATCTTTATTTAATTAAATCTAAAATCATTATTCCTCTCAACTTTGATTTATTTAAATCCTAAAATCTAAGTCAAAATTATCAAATCATCTAATTTCTACCTAAATTAATCAAATCATGATTAATGATCCCAATCCCTCAAATCCTTTAAATTTTGCAACTTGCACAAAAAAATCATTTTATTTGATTTAATAATTCCTCTATTTTCTCTCAACTTACGGAATATTCCTCAAATTTTAAAATCCCTCCAAAAGGGATGAGTATGTATCCAATAAGGCATTAAAGGCCTCTTACATGTCCTTTGCCTTGAACCAAGTGGCATTTACTCCATTTCTCCTCTCCCTCCAACTTGTCATTTCATGAATTTTAAACTCGACCTAATTGTATTTATGTGCAAAATGTGCTCATTCCTCCTCGAATCATAGGTGGACAAGTGGCCTTCTCTCATTGGCTGGTATTTTGTCCCACATTCATCGAAATCCTTCAATCTTCCATTCTTCAAATCTATAAACAGGGGGCTTCTCCTATTGAATTGATCATCCACAATCCAAGCAAGTCTATTATACTCAATTTCACTCACAATTTCATCCATTGCATTCAAATTTCATAGTCCTATATCAAATTTGTCAAGGTTATCATCACATTGCATCAAGTAGCTTCCAATATTCATCACATTGCAAAAAGGAATTGGGAAAGGGCTATTTTCCACATCAAAATGGCATCAATTCCCCATGGGATTGAGGGTTTGAGTGTTTTAAAATAGGATTTGATAGATTCATTTGATTACTTTACTTCATTTCTTGTTCTTGGCATTTGGATGAATTGCATGGGGAATTTGTATTTTAGATGTGTTTCTTGACTAACATTATGTTGTTTTGTCACTTTGGTGGAGGTCTAAGATATTAATTCACATAATGTATTAGTGTTGTGAGTTCCTTCGTGATAGATCTATCTTGCTAGCTTTGGAGGATTGATAAGTTTGGCCTTAGGAGAAAATATTATTTTATACATTGTAAGGTGTTTTAAGATATGAAAATACTCATGACTCTTAAGTACAAGAATCATGCTCTATTTTCATTACACTTAACATAAGCCCCCCTTTTTGTGTGGATATTTTTGTGGGGCCAAAGAAACAAGAGATGTCTTGATGTTAAGGTTTTAAACTATTTGTTTTAGTTCTCAAAAAAATAAAATTGAAGAGAGAGAAGGGTATGTGCAGGATCATGATGGGCCAAAAAGTGGCAATGGAAAAAAAATCACGTTTTGGATCAACTCAAAAATGTGGAAATGCTGAGTTGATTTTTTTTAGGTTTGAGTGTCAGTACATTGCTCCAAAGCAATACTCAAACCTAATTTTTCAAATCGGATATCCGATTTCTATTTGGATCGGATATTTGATTTGCAAAAGCCTGTATAAATAAAACAACCCGACTATTAAAAGTCATTTCTCACAATTTCGATGCGGGCACACAAGGAGAAGAAGAAATCCGATATCTGATTTCACAAAAAATATGATTTGTAAGGTAAGTTACTGGGTTTTTTAATGTTCTTATCAATTTTTCAATTAGATTCTTATAATTTTAAGTAGTTTTTATGAATTTGTTTTCAAAAATAGGGTTTTTTATTGATTTCTTATTAAAATCTAGAGTTTACAATGATTTTTTATTAAAAATTAATGTTTTTAAATGAATTTTAATTAAAAACTAGTGTTGTTGATGTATTTTTATCAAAAAATAGAGTTTGTTATGGATTTCTGTGAAAAAGTAGGGTTTTTTTTGGATTTTTATTAAAAACTAGGGTTTTTTTTACAATAATTTCATTTATATTGTGTAAATTTAATTAGATTAACTGGTTTTTAACTTTAATCAGGTATTGTGGCTGAGAATCAAAATGCACAAATGCCAAATGCTCTGCCACCTCCGTAGCCAAATGCTCCACCACCTCCGCAACCACCAATTGAAGACTTAATTGGTGAAAAATTGGCGCAATTGAGGGGCATTTGTCAAGTTTATAAGGCAAACCCTTGATTGAGAGATATGACAAACACATTGAAGGAAATAATTAATAATATAAAAACCCTCTCCATCCAACATAATTCCTTTCATTCGTGGAAAAATGACATGAGGGAATATTATGCATGTGGATTGTCTTACGATGATGTGAAAGATCTCCAAATAATCAAATCCCAAATAGCCTCTTTATTCACTAACCCCGACATCGGTTTTCTAGTGAATGTTAATAAAACAAAATTTTCTATAAAATGGTGCATGAATAGGGACATTGTAGATAACCTTTGGGATCGTTGGTTTATGGGTTTTGATAAACCACCGAACAACAATTCTGATATACCATTTTAATTTATTAAAATATTATATTCTAAGTTTTTCTTAGGGCATCATGTCAATTACTTTGACATTAAACCCTTCTAGGGCATCAGTGGAGGTATGCCCTAGGATAGACCAGGGGCAGTTAGTTTAGTCTCACACCCAAATGTTCCCCTTCCTCCCCTTCCTCCCCTTCGTCTGCCACCTCCAATATATCATCTAGAGATTATCTAGGATGCAACCACACAGACTATTCGGGCTATTCACTCTTTGAGTGGTCATTTGGCTATGCATGCTTCCATAGTAGCTCAACCACATTCTGGTGGTGTTGGCGAAGGCTCTAGTGCTGCTACATCATCCTCCTCAGGTCCACATATTTGTGTGCCACATAATTGCACTATGTGTCACCAGATATGCTTGGGTCCTCTGTATAGCCCGCTGAGCATCCCTTGGATATTTCTAATTATGACCTCCATGATGTGGACATTATAGATAAGTTGTAGGGGAGTGGAGCACACCCTAAAGAGTCCTCTCCTACTAGAGAGGGGGATGTTGGAATAGTGACACAGGAAAGATTTAAGTTGTAAATTCATAACTTGCATTTATTTTTAAATGAATATTAATAAGAGATAGTATCAAGTACTAATATTTATTTACATGGTATATTTAACAATTGATGTCATAGGAGGAGCTCACACAGGTGACTGATAACACCCTTAGGGCCATTTCATTTGGCTTGGACACACACACAGTATATATTTTTGTACTCACTTGTTTACATTTTTTATTATATACTTGCTTGTCATTTGAATTGTCATTAATTAAATTATATAAAACTTATATGTTTATCTTATTTTTGTCTCATAGGAAATACCTAGTGCGAGTGAGGTGCAACCTCATCCAGACTATGGAGGTGCACAATTAGATAAGGGGAAGGTAATTGAACTCAAATTGGATTGAATTAAGATTTTTAAGATCTTATATTGATTATACATACGTCGAAATAGATTGGTAGTTTCATATGTACATGTCATTTTTATGTACAGGCAATTATGAGCTATACAGAGATGTTGACAAGTGACACATCGCCTAAAGGAGTAGGTATTGGAACACCTCAAGGAGTAGATGTTGAAACACCTCAAGGAGGAGGTTTGGAAACACCTGAAGGAGATAGAGAAAAAGATCAAACTAAAGAGGTATGTGTTTATTTTATTTTGTGTTTGGTAAATATGTTATTATTACCAATAATCATATGCTAACTTGGATCAATTTTATTTTTTTGTTCACATATATAGATTGGAAATTAAAAAGCTGGTTTGGTATATTCTAGGACTCCCAACCCTTTGAAGAGAGGTATATTTCAGGCAATCAAAATTTCAATTCTAGAGTTCAATTAAAATTTAATGTATATTGATTTTGATGTTAATTATTCGATTTTAAATTATATAGTATAACTAATCTCAATTGTGGTTTGAATTTGTCTTGTGCGGCTACCTTCAGAGCCAACAAGTGCTTCAAAGAGGCTCCATTTTGATGAGCCACCAGTAGTTTAGGATGAGATAGACATTTTGGCATGTAAATTTTGAATACATATTGAGATGGCATATGCCACATTTTGTAGAACTTTGTTTGAGTTGGCGTCGATGCCATTTTTTAATATGGACATACACTTTATTATTGGATAATTTGATATATAGAAGTTGAAAATTGAAATTTAATTTTTTCCTCATGTGCATGATTAAACTCTAATTTTTTTAAATCTTGAGCGATGATTAAATATCAATGTACAATAACATAAAAAGCAATGGTTATATTATGTATTTTATATTTATATCGCTGATTACATTGCATTACACATCTTTCAAACTCAAATCATTACTTTACATTTCATAACTAACAACTAGATGTTCATCGATGAAAATTTTCAATTACAATATAGTTTTTATAAAGTCAACCTAAATAGTTATGCAATTGCTTCACATTGCATAACTAAAAACTATGAGCAGCTATCAATTGCATTTGCTTGTCATGGAATTCTATGAGACCACATTTCTTTGAAACTTTTTTTCAAATAGTCCACTACCTTGTCTATGCTACCACATTTTTCATACATGTCTACCAAATATTTTTATCAAACAGTTCATTTTTCATAGCGATCACATTAAGTTGTAATGAATTAAATGATAGCCTATGGCTATTTAATTTCTACTCATTTGATTTAAATGGATGAGGGCGACCTTCCTTGATATTATTTTTTAATTTATTATTTTCAAGAGAGGCCGACCTCCTTGAAGAGTCAACTTATTTTGTATAAATACAAGGTGATGTTTGTTCATTTCCTCTATCAAGTTCACTCAACATAATTTGCATTCCAAGTAGAAGTTCACAATTGAGCAGCATCGCTTCATCTTGTAGCAGTAGGCCGATTTCAAGGAGAATCATATTCAATTGTATCTTTGCATCCAGGAGAGGTGCTATTATTCATTGTATCAAATTCAGCCATGAGCTAGGCTTGAGTTGTAAGCAAATTTCTGCTCTTATTCCTTCATTATATAAGAGACATATTTGTTAGGTTTTTCTCCCTCAAGAAGAGCATTTTCCCAAGGTATCTTGTTGTGTTTATTGTATTGTGCGTTGAATTTTATCTGTGCTTTCAGTTGTATTATTTGATCATTAAAACACTAACATGGTATCAGAGTGGGTTTGGAAAATATCATGATCAGATTTGTTATTGCAGTGATACCTCTATTCCTTTTGTTTTTTGTCTATATCTATCTTAGTCAAGATGGTGAATGGTCTTAAAATTGAGGATAGACTTGAAGGAGCATCAAACTTCACTTCATGGAGATTCATAATTATGCTCACTTTGGAGGAAAATGAATTGGTTGAGTGTGGGGAGGAAATTTTTTTGAACCTACGGATGAGGAAGAGAAAGTTCAATGGAGGAAGAAAGATATCAAGGTGAAGAATATGTTAGTTGATTTCATGAAGGACCATATTGTTCCTATCATCTCTAAGTTGAAGAAAGTGAGAGAAATGCTTAAGAATTTGGAGGAGATGTATGAAATCAACAACACAAGTCATGCTCTAGCCTTGAAAAAACAACTTCATAATGTTAAGATGGCGAAAGGAGAATTTGTCATCACCTACTTCATGAAGATTTCAAATTTGAGAGATCAACTCTCTACCATTGGTCATATATTTGATGACAAGGATTTGACCATGTTGGCTCTTAATGGTCTTCCTTCATCTTGGGAGTCTTACATTTAAGGAATCAGCGCGAGATTGAAACTTCCCAAGTTTGATCAATTGAGGGCTGATTGTATTCAAGAGGAGTTAAGGTTGGCTACGAGATGTATTGGATGAATCCCTAAAAATGAAGACAAAGTCAACCACTGATATAATAGTGCCAATCAAAAAATAATCCTTACATATCATGAATTATTGATCTAACCACTGAGACCTATGACTATGCCTTGCATACTTGTAGAAAAGATTGTCCTTAAAATCTGAAATAAAATCAGCAACACTGCATTCTTTTGTAACCAACTTGCATCTAGAACCTTCACCTCCACTCTGCAAAGTATATTTCATTGTCTCATATCTGTTTTTCTCAACAAGATTCTTTCCAAATTCATGTTCGGAACCGTCATGAAAACATTGAATAAAATTTGACAAGCCACCACATTGTGAGCACTTCATATTTAAACAATCATTTCTATAGAAAAATGAATCATCATCTCTAGAACATAAAATTAGATCTAGCAAGTCCCCTAATGATTTTAGAAGAAGCAATGAAGAACACTCTTGCAAGATTTCATTAGTATGCAAATTAGAATGGATATAGCATAATAGTTCATGGTACATTGAAAACTCCACATGGAATTTGTAACAACAAGTATTACAAATCTTAGGAGGCACACAATAAAATGGCTTCAAACCTTCAAAATTCCTTTGCGAGATTTCCATATTTGGATGTGTTTCAATAAATTGGTTGAACAACATTGTTTGGCTTGATTCCAAGAAATTTTTAGGATGTGGTGTATGGTCTCGATTGCCAATTCTTAACTTTAAAATATTTGTTGCATTGGGTGATACTCTAGAGTTATCATTCCAAAATTGTTGAATTTTTCGCTTTACATTATCGATTAGCTTCTTATCAACACGTGGAAGCCTCTCGGAAAAATCCCATGTATCATTTTGAAGAGGATCATCTATTCTTACTCTTCTTGCTAGTGCTCTATCCAAACTTTTACGATTTACGTCAAAATAAATACAAGTTTGTCTCATATAGCGATCCTTGTTCAATTCATGGCTTACTAGGGCAGTTGTAATGACTCTCCGAGCAGCTCTCTTATCTTTTTCCTTGTTATTTTTTCCAATAGACTTGAGAGCATTAAAAATATTTTTGACAATAATAGATTTTTTTTCGCTCTTCTTGTTCACATGAATCTTCAATTTTCCTAGGAAAGGTCTCATCTTTTGCATCTTTAGAAATTGTAGAAAAAATTGGCATTGCTCGGTCAATGTCTTATTGCTAAAATATTGGTTGAAAAGTCTTCTAGCCCACAACTCAATAGTTTGTGTTGACCTCTTGCCTTCAAATTTTCTTATAATGTTATCATCAATTTCAACTAACCATTTAGGTGTCCTTGAAGGTCTTGAATTTGGAATATATCTTTCTTCCACACAAGGTTCTTCATTTCTCATGTAATTTGGTGAAACATAATTTACACTTGCTTCAATATTATGTTCAACACCTTAATTTCCAACATTTTCACTTTGAAAATTTTCAATATCAATTTGAATAATTTCATTCCCAATTTCAATATCATGTCCAACATCTTCAATTTTCACCTTGAAAATTTTCATTATAAATTTCAATATTTTCATTCCCAATTTGAATATCATGTTCAACATCTTGAATTCCAAAATTTTCACCTTGAAAATTTTTAATATCAATTTGAACATTTTCATTCCCAATTTCAATATCATGTTCTGCATTTTCACCTTGAACATATTCAATTTCCTCTTCACTTGAAAAATCATAGGGCTCAGGTTCACCAATATTTAACATACATTGTCTTTTCTTCCTATGACCTTCTCTATCTCTTTGTCTATATTCTGATATTTGTTCTTTTGTAAGCTTTCTCTTATGCTTTTGCTTCTGATGACTATTGCTCCCCATTATAGCTCATAAAAGATGCTAAAAAATAGTTCCTTATGACGAATTTGAGTACAAGATGCTCCAAAAAGTTGATCTTTGACTCTTCTTGTCTGAAACTGCGCATTTTTTGCTTGCACATTACTGCAAACAAAATGTAGGGTCCATTGGAATGCACAAAATGACCCACATGGGGTTTTTCTATGGCCCACAAATCTGATATCCAATCCAATCGAATATCTGATATATAAATTTTTTTTAAATGTTTTGCAATGGTAATATTCTAGCTCTACACATTGGAATTTCACAAATCGGATATCCGATCCAAATCAGATACAGATCCAAATCATATATCCGATTTGTGCCCACATAGACCTAAGGGTGAATGGTAGAGAATGGGATAGTGGTAGATTGAGAGAGGGAGAGGGAGAGAGGGAGAGAGAGAGGGTTTAAGGTTGAGGGAGAGAGGGAGAGGGAGAGGGGGAGAGGGAGAGAAAGAGATGGAGAGAGAGAGAGAGAGAGGGAGGGAGAGAGAGAGGAGAGGGAGAGTGGGAGAATGAGAGAGGAGAGGAGAGGGAGAGTGGGAGAGGGAGATGGAGAGAGGAGAGAGAGAGAGAGGAGAGAGAGGAGAGAGAGAGAGAGAGAGGAGAGATAGAGAAAGGAGAGAGAGAGAGAGGGAGGAGGAGATGGAGAGAGAGGAGAGGGATAGGGGAGAGAGATAGATAGAGAGGAGGGTGGGAGGGAGAGGAGAGGGAGAGGAGAGGGAGGAGAAAGGAGGAAAGGAGGGGAGGGAGGAGAGGAGGGAGATTGATAGAGGGAGAGGGAGAGAGGGAGAGGGAGAGAGAGAGAGAGAGAGGGAGGGTTGGAGGGAGAGAGGGAAAGAAAGAGGAAGAGGGAGAGTGTGAGAGTGAAAGGGTGAGAGGGAGAGAGGGAGAGAGGAAAAGAGATAGAGAGAGAGAGGGAGAGTGGGAGGGAGAGTGGGAGGGAGGGAGGCAGAGGGAGAGTGTGAGAGTAAGAGGGAGAGAGAGAGAGGGATATTGTGAGAGTGAGAGGGAGAAGGATAAAGGGAGAGTGGTGATGAGGTGAAAATAACCTCATCATAATAAAATCTGGAAAGCTCATTCTTGCTAATTCAATCCTAAGCCTGTGCCAATTTATTAAAACATTAGAAGAAGTAATTAATTATTCTTAGAAAAATGATGCTTTCATTCTTTCTTTTAATCAATTGAGGAAATTGTCTGAAGCAGGTTTAATGGGTTGATTTTAGTGTTGTTGTAGGGATTAATAGGTCATCATGTGGCTGTTGCAAAAGTTAGCTAGCACATGCCTCAATGTAATGCTATGAACCAACTCCTTGAAGCCTCGATGATGCGCCGAAGATTTAGTTTTAGTTCTTTTAATTTGGTTGTTTAAAACTTTATGGCTCTTCTCGAGCCTTCTGCATGTTTTAAGAAGCTTTAAAGACATCAAGTTAGTTTTAAGTTAAGGAATAATTTTTCAATAGCTATCTATGCCATCGTAAATTTAGGATCTGGTTAGAAGGTTATCTATAAAAGTGTAATTTCATAAGTAATAAAGGAGACAGAGAAGAAGTATCGTTATGTTGTTTACATGGATTTGCAAATCATTGTTGCAATGAGTTATCTGGTTTCTGTTTATTGGCAACTGTTAAATTCAATGATGGAGACTGTATGTAGTAAGAGGATTTGAACATCTATAGTTTATGTGAGTTAAAGATGAAGTAGTAGCCCGTGAGTTGGCCACTCGAGGGAAGTTAGCCTAGATATATAAGTATTTTATTGATTAAGTTATTTCCTTTGCTTAGGATAAATTGTTGTTCAGTAGAAAAAAACAAGTTGTTAGAAATTTTAGTTAGTTGTTCCAAAGCACCATTATCTTTAATTTTTATAAGTTCCCTTCTGTAGTTGATAATATTTCTTTACTCTTTAGAAGATGCTTAATTGTTTGTTTCCTTACTTTTTTTCTTTCATAATTTACCAGTTATTTAGTTTACTTGTTTCCATGCTTTCTAGTTTAGTAGTAATGTTTCCTAGATTAGTTGTCTTATTCTTTTTAATTAAGTTTTCCTTGATTTTCTTAGAGTAAGATTCATTTTCGAGTTAAGTAGTAATGGATTTTGTTTAGACTCAACTTCTATAGTTTAAAAGAAAAACTGAAAATATAAAATGGTTTGTTTAAATAATCTCCTTTTGCAAACTATCTTGGACACTACCCGATCGACAATTGACATTCAATTATTCTAAAGTAGTAGGACCTAATGACAGCCTATCACTTTTTTTGGTGTCGTTTCCGGGGATACTTCTTAAAAATCCTTTAAAAATTATTTTTTCTAAAAGTATTATTAGGAGACGGTTTGAACACAAAAGTTTTATGCCAAAAATATCTTAGTGAGCTTTCTTTTCTGCATGGTCCAGAAAAGAGGCCCTCACAGACGTTTTATACCAAAAACCCCCCAAAAATACATACCTATCATAGATAGGGAAGCCCAAGGCTTAGACGACCACACTTTTGAAGAATTATTTGAGCCTACTCCACCTAAGGCTTTCCATTATTTACCTATTGAGCAACCAGTCGAACAACCAGATATCAAGGAAGTTGTTTTTGAGGAACATACACTTCTAAACACCATGAGAGATCGTATAGATGAACCTAACCACAATGAACCTTAGCTTCCTTGAACATTTTCCTATCCTATTACATTGTACGTTAATGATGATACTGCTATGAAGAACATTTCTCTACCTTTCCTTCCAACCTTCTGTGGCTTGCCTTCAGAAGACCCTGACCAATTTCTCTTTGAATTTAAAGTCCTATGTCAGACTTATGATAATAAGAAAGACAACCAAAAGTTGAAGCTTTTTCTATCAAATTTGAAGGAATCAACCATGCATTGGTTCATGGGATTGGGTTATTGTAGTATCACATCCTGGGAAGAAATGGAGACTGGTTTCTTCAACAAATACTAGATTTACTGTAGGGTAAGTGATCATAAGGAAGAACTGTTCAAGTTAAGGCAAAATGAGGGCGAAATTTTGGAGGATTATCTCGATAGGTTCCTCTTCCTCTCCAAGAGATGTGGAGAACCGACCATTAGTGTAGAGATTCTCAAAACAATATTTATTAAAGGTCTGGATGATGAGGCTCGACGAAACCTAGATTTAATGGGAAAAGGTGATGTATCTCAATTAACTCTTGAAGAAATATGCGAGTTTTGTTGAAATTTCTCCCGTACTAAGGGAGGAATCCACAAAACTAATCTTTTTAAAGGGTCTAATGAGATAGGTAAGCTCTGCGAAGAAATAGCAAATCTAAAAACGGATAATCTTTTGCAGTTGAACCACTCTAGATGGTATACAAGCTAAAACCCGTAACCCTGAGACCTTGTCCATTTATTATCCAAGGTGTCGATATAAACACCTGTTGCATGAGTGTCCTTTGGATAAAGTCAATGTTTGTCAGCTGTGTCAGAAAAATCATCCTACAAACAAGTGCGAGCTTTTATTGGATATTAAGAATACTAAGAGAAAAACCATTTAGGTTGAAGAAAAAATACATGCTTTAAACCAATGTCAAGGAGGTAATTTTCCTTATGGATAGAATCCTAATCCTACATGGAGACCAAAAAATAACTGGGCTCATAATCAATGGACGCCATCTTGGAATCAATCTCTTGCACCTCAACCTAATTGGGGAACTCCCTCTTGGGGATCAACTGATTGGAAAAACCACAAATGGGGCAATCAACAATGGCCAAATCAACCCCAACAATAGTGGTACCAACAACATGTAGTACCCCAACGGAATCGGGCACAAAATCAGTTCTATACTGAGCCAAGGAGGAATCAATAGCAAAACCTGTTACCCCCACCTCAGAACCCTCCTCAACATGGCCAAATAAATCAACCTCAACTTCCAGCGCTACGGTTGCTGCTGAGATTGATTGTAGGGAAGGAGGAATGGCCATTTCACATGGCCAAGATAACAAATTCTTGTTCTTATATCCTCCTGCTAAGCCTACTAAGCATGAAAAAGTCTGGGTTGATGAACCAGAGGAATCAAATGGTTCAGACAATTTAGCCTCCCTAGCTATGGTGGGAATTAAACAACATGGGGAAGAACTGGAAGAAGAATTAGTAAACGAGATAGCACACCTTGCTATAACCAAGAATGAGGAGGAAATGGTAGATGCTCTGAGAATTTTTGGACAGCCAATTGATATAAATGGAATAGAGCATAATTACACTACAATGGGAATGTCGTGTCCCTTAGCAAATATGATTCCTAGAACAAGTCATTTCTATGAAGATATCACAAGGTTTCACCAACCGGTACCTCATATTTTTCCTCTTAATATGTTGTTACAACCTATGTATACTATAACCGTGGTTCATCGTGGAACAAAATCGATAATGCTATTACCAGGAAAAACCTTGAATATCAATAGTTGGTTGACAGAAACGCAAGAGGATAAGTTGTTTAATATGTTGGTACAAAGATCCAAAGCCTTTGCTTGGGATTATATGGACATGAGGGCAATTAACCCAAGTGTTTGTACTCATCATATTTATACTGATATCAATATAAGGCTTGTTCACTAGCCACAAAGGGGACTCAATCCTGCATTAAAGGATTTGGTCAAAATTGAGATTGAGAAACTCCTTCGTGCTGGATTTATTTATCCAATATCTGATAGTAAATGGGTATCACCTATGGTTGTAGTCCCAAAGAAAAATTGGAAGTGGAGAATCTATGTAGACTATCAAGAACTTAATAAAGCCACTTACGAAGATTATTTTCCCTTACCATTTGTGGATCAGGTCCTAGACAATTTGGCTGAGAGAAAGTATTTCTCCTTTTTGGATGGATTTATTGGTTATAATAAGATATAGGTTTCTCTAGAAGACCATGAAAAACCCACGTTTACCTACCCTTGGGGCACATTTGCATATAGAGTGCTTCCTTTTGGACTATGCAATGCTCCATCAACATTTCAGAGAGCTATTCTTGCTATATTGTTTTCTCTCATTAATGATTGTGTAGAGGTTTATGATAAAGCTCCTCATAACCTGGATTGAGTTCTACAAGTTTGTGAGGAAAATAGACTATCCCTTATCCATGAGAAATGCTTAATAATGGTGGAGCAAGGAATAGTCTTGGGTCATCATATTTCCTCAAAAGGAATAAAGGTAGACCCTAAGACAATTGAAGTCATCCAATAGTTGAAAACTCCTGAAACTCAGATAGACGTATGAAGTTTTCTTGGACATGCTGGCTACTATAGAAGATTCATAGAAGGCTTTAGTAAAATTTCAACTCCTATGTTCTCTCTTTTACAAAAGGAAGTAGAGTTTATCTGGACATTTGAGTGTCAGCAATCATTTGAAGAAATCAAAGAAAAACTTGTCTCTGCTCCTATTCTGAGAGGGCCAAACTGGAGTATTCCCTTTCATATCTATGTTGATGCTTTTGATGAGGCTATCGAAGTAGTTCTAGGACAAGAAGATAAGAACAGAGGGAAGTATGCTATATATTTTATCAGCAAAAACCTTACTGCGGTAGAAAAGAATTATACAACAATAGAAAAAGAATTCCTAGTTGTTCACACTATCAAGAAATTCCATCATTATACTATGGGATATAAGGTAATAGTTTGCACAAATCACTCAGTTGTGAAGTATTTAATGAACAAACCTATGGTAAATGGGCGAATCATGAGATGGCTATTGCTTCTTCAAGAGTTTAATGTCACAATTCTTGATAAACTAGGAAAATATAATGTGGTAGCCGATTTTCTGTGATGAATCAAACATGAGAAAGATGACATTACCCCTGTTCAGAACAATTTTCCAGATGAAAATCTATTTGCGATTTCTGTAAAATCACCTTGGTTTGCAGATATCACTAACTATTTAGCTGCATCAGAGATACCTCCTGGATTCACATCTAAGCAAAAGAACCGACTAATTAGGGAGAGTTCTCCATTCAAGTGGATTCATGGAATGTTATTTCATTGTGGTCTTGACGTGATTTTGAGGAGATGTGTAAGAGTTGATGAAACATACAGTATTTTGAGGGCCTGTCATGATGTCCAGTCGGGAGGATATTACTTTGCAAAGAGAACTTCCCACAAAGTCCTAGATGTCAGATACTATTGGCCCTCAATACACAAAGACATTAAAAACTATGTGCATTGTAGTGATGAATGTCAGAGGGTAGGAAGACCAACTGCTTCTTCAGAGATGTCATTATAGCCTCAAGTAGTCCTCGAACCATTTGAAAAATGGGGTTTAGATTTCATCGGACCCATAGATCCTTCCTCTTAAGGGAAAGAGTATATACTGGTTTGCACCAAATACCTGAAAAAGTGGGAAGAATTTAAAGCCTTGAGAATAGCTAGGGAAGAACAAGTCGCAAACTTCCTTTACAAAAAAATCTTCTTTAAATTTGGAGCCCCTCAAACTATTGTAACCGATCAAGGACCCCAATTTATGTCTTGATTGCTTCTTGCATTTACCAATCCTTTTCAAGTAATCCATAAGAATTCATCTCCTTACCACCCTCAAGCGAATGCCCAATTCGAAGTGACTAATACGGAACTAGAAAATATTCTGACAAAAACAGTCTCTTCTGGAAGAAAAGACTGGGCTTTGAAGCTCCATGAAGCCGTATGGGAATACAATACTACTTGGAAATCTATGACTGGATTCAGTCCTTATGAGATAGTTTTTGGGAAGAAGCCTCTTCTTCCCATTGAGTTCGAGTTGCAAACTCTATGAATGACAATGGAATTAGGTTTAGATTTAAAAAGAGCCCAAGTTGAATGAGTTCTGCAATTGAGCGAATTAGATGAACTTCGTTTAGGTGCCATCCATCAAACTGAACTCATTCAACATCAATGAAAGGTATGGCATGATAAACATATTAAGGACAAGGAGTTTCACAATGGGGACCGGGCCTTGTTATTTGATTCTAAATACAAAGACCATAAGGGCAAGCTCATAACTTACTAGTTGGGACCTTATGAAGTTGAGGAAGTCTTTTCAAATGAAACTATTCGGTTAAAGCCAATCAATGGCGACACGCGAACTCTATTGGTTAATGGTCATCGCTTACACGTTTACCATAAGCCAGTCAATAGGGAAGACTTTACAAGGATGGTGAAAATGCAAGGTGATGTCAATTGTGTTGACTCTGCCATGACAGAGTCTATTCAGTAAAAATATTGTTTTGTTTAAAAAAAAAAAAATAAGACATGTATGCTGATATATTTCCCTTCAGTTTATCTCCATCTTTTTTGGACTTAGCTAAAAAAAATTTATATTTTTGCTGGACTTCTCAAAAAGCAAAGAGTAACTTCTGGAGCACCCTACAAAGATGATCCAGAACGTTATGGGACCAATGCTCTAGAACTTGACGTTTTCAAAAGCTCGATGCTCAAGAACTTGAATTAAGCTTATCATGATGAGGAGGCATTTTGCACTAAGGTTCAAAGCCGTGAAGATTCTTTGCCATTATCTAGAACCTGTGCATTCTGTTGCTGCCCTAACTGCATCTTTCAGTGATGATCAAGAACCTTTCCATTCTGTTGCTGCCCTGACTGCATCTTTCAGCGATGCTCCAAAACCTTTCCTTTCCATTGTTGCTCCATCAGGAAATTTGAAGGCCATAATGAAAAGCTGCTAAGATCCTTTGTAGAGAACTATAGCAGAGGCGAAGAAGTACTTTAGGGGAATCATTTTAAGGTAAGCTCTAAGATTATTTCTCACTTATCTGGATTAGAGCATAAAGGCATAAATATCAAAGAAACCTCTCAAGTAACGTACCAAAAATTAGCTAAATTGTTTGTTAGAGAAGGAGACTCATATCCAATGGTGGTAGTGAGTACCAGTGGGAAAAACAAGGGGTTATAGAGAACTTCCATATTAGAACCCTGGGTTACTGTTTTTGCATGGATAATAAGGAACTTTACTTGTGAAGTTCAGCTTACCATAGTTGTAGGGACTGTCTTTCGTATGTTGACCCATCTACGTCATAGAAATGAGGACCCAAACCTTAGGGTTAATATGTCATAATTCTTGTTTGATTCCTTAAATACTTCCATGGAGAGGTATAAAACAGGGTCTGGGCCCTTGAAATACCTCGGGTTAATTCAGCTAACCTACAAGTATCACTTTCATAAGAAATCCGAAGGGAAATGGAAGAAATTTATAGAGCAAATGGAGAAGCCTACAATAACAATAACCATAGAATTAGGGGAATCATCCCAAAAGGCTATTCCATCATCCAAAGCAACCTCCCCTAAGGGCTCTCCAGCTCCAAAAGCTCTTAATCCCACTACTCCTGGTGAGGATTTTCCAGACCTCTGCGGTGATAAATTCCAAACCCCTGACATGCAAGAACAAATTCATGTTGTTTATTCTGACACAAGTAAACCAAGAAAGAAGAGATTAAGGACAAACCTGACACCTATCATTTTATAGGAATCACCTCCACTCAGAAGAAGTAAGCGGTTGGCTTTTGAATTCTCCGAAACCCCAATACAAGGTGAGGAGGGAAGTTCACAAAAGAAGAAGCCTAAGCGGCTACAAGAACCCATAGAAATTTTAGAACAAGCCAATGGAGATGAAACACCCCTAAATAGAGAGAATTCAGGTGAAGTATTTCCTTTTCACTCTACACATATAGAGAAAATTTTCAATTATGGAACTCAGGATAGAGAGCCTATAGGGGATTGTATTGTGCTAGAAAATTTGTCACCCAGTGCTGATAAAATTGTTGAAACAATTGAAACCAGTTGTGCTAGTGCTGAATTAGAAAAGTATAAACTAGAAATTGTTGATTTATAGAGGCATTTGTCTAAAAATAATGAGTGAATAGAATTGCAGAAAGAAGAGTTATTTGTACAAACTACTATAATAAATAAAAGGGATCAGGAAATAAAAGAATTGAAGCTACAATTGCAGGACAAAGATTTAAACATATATAAGTTGCAGGAATAGGTACAAGAGCAGTGTGGAAAGCATAAAGGTTATAGTGAGAATATTGCACAAAAAGATGTAGAAATAGGAAAAATAAAACAATATTTTATGCTCATGCTCTCAACTTTCGAGGAAGACAAGAAAATAAATACTGAGGAATTAAACACTTGCATCAATAGAATAATTGAACTAGAAGAGGATTTGAAGGAATGCACTGTGAGACCCCAAACCGATTCCAAAGCAATTCAAACAAAACCAGTTGTAACTAATTGGTTCCAGGTCAGCATTCTGCCTCTGTTAACAAAATGGATGGAAAATTGTTACTTCCTCAGAAATATCCAAACTAAAAATCATAGGCTCAAGAAAGAACTGGTCCTCCTAAAGGAGTCATTTCATAAAGTCTACAAAGGGAAGCAAGATGCTTGTCAACTTATAGATTGTTAGTTGAATTGTAGAAGGCCATCAAGGGTTTACTCAATGTTTCTGAATGAATGATGGCTAAGATGGAAACTGTTCAAGATCTATAATAATCAACCCTATGACCCTAATGACTAAGATTTTGTAAAATTATTTGTTGAATAAACTCCTGAAGATCAGGATTTAATTTGTGAATTATTTTTACATAATCTCTTATTAGAAAATCATACAAATTTCTTTATTAATTTGTTTTTTGGAGAATTATAATTGTGGGCATTTCTCTCAACTATGAGAAATCAAATTCATTGACAAGAGAGAACAAAATAATTATTACAGGCAGAGAAGATAGTGGGTCTCCAAATCAGGTCACCAAATTCAAAGCCTGAGGGGTTCAAAGCGACATTTATGTCTCTTTTGGTTAATGAAAAGATGAGGGAAAGGTATGACAACAGCCTTAAGATGTGTTATGAAAATTTCATAGAAAATGGACATAAATTAATTGGAAAAGCATGGCATGTTTGTAAGGAAAGGTTAACCCCTCTTCCAACTTATTTAATGAAAAGAGAAGTTATTTCTCCTCTAAACATCAGATGGTCATTCAAAAGGGCTGATGCTCTAATTAAAATCATGAAAACACTCAGATTAGAGTGGATATGAATGAGATACAGCCCCCCCTTGCAACTCAATCCACCCCCAGCTTTTAATATTTCCACAGATTAGAATGATAGACTCTTTAAGGAGTGGAGAGAAAATGTGATGTTCCATAGAGGGTTTATTCATAACCCTGAAACTTTCGATGCATCAGCCAGGGAAACTCATGATCTCAGTACTCTTTATGAAGAATGGAATAAAACTCAAGGATTTAACTATGGAGCAGGAGGACCTACCAGAAATTAGGTAGGGGAGGAAATGGTGAGGCAAAAATAACCTCATCATAATAAAATTTGGAAAGCTCATTCTTGCCAATTCAATCCTAAGTCTTTGCCAATTTATTAAAAATTTAGAAGAAGTAATTACTTATTCTTAGAAAAATTATGCTTTCTTTCTTTCTTTTAATCAATTAAGGAAATTGTCCAAAGCAGGTTTAATGGGTTGATTTGAGTGTTGTAGGGATTAACAGGTCATCATGCATCTGTTGGAAAATTTAGCCAGCATGTGCCTCAATGTAATGCTGCAAACCCACTTCTTGAAACCTAGATGATGCACCGAAGATTTAGTTTTAGTTCTTTTAATTCGGTTGTTTAAAACTTTATGGCTCTTCTTGAGCCTTCTGCATGTTTTAAGAAGCTTTAAAGACATCAAGTAAGTTTTAAGTTAAGGAAGACTTTTTCAATGGCTATCTATGCTGTCGTAAATTTAGGATCTAGTTAGAAGGTTATCTATAAAAGTGTAATTTCATAAGTAATAAAGGAGATAGAGAAGAAGTATCGTCATGTTGTTTACATGGATTTTCAAATCATTGTTGCAATGAGTTATCTGGTTTTTGTTTATTGGTAACTATTAAATTCAATGATGGAGACTGTATGTAGTAAGAGGATTTGAACATCTATAGTTTATGTGAGTTAAAGACGAAGTAGTAGTAGCCCATGAGTTTGCCACTCAAGGGGAGTTAGCCTAGATGGATAAGTATTTTATTGATTAAGTTATTTCCTTTGCCTAGGATAAATTGTTGGTCAGTAGAAAATAACAAGTTGTTGAAAAGTTTAGTTAGTTGTTACGGAGCACCATTATCTCTATTAAATTCAATGATGGAGACTGTATGTAGTAAGAGGATTTGAACATCTACAGTTTATGTGAGTTAAAGACGAAGTAGTAGTAGCCCGTGAGTTGGCCACTCAAGGGGAGTTAGCCTAGATAAATAAGTATTTTATTGATTAAGTTATTTCCTTTGCCTAGGATAAATTGTTGTTCAGTAGAAAATAACAAGTTGTTGAAAAGTTTAGTTAGTTGTTACGGAGCACCATTATCTTTAATTTGTATAAGTTCCCTTCTGTAGATAATGTTTCTTTACTGTTTAGAGGATGCTTAATTGTTTGTTTCCTTACTTTTTTTCTTTCGTAGTTTACCTGTTATTTAGTTTACTTGTTTCCATGCTTTCTAGTTTAGTAGTAATGTTTTCTAGATTAGTTGTCTTATGCATTTTAATTAAGTTTTCCTTGATTTTCTTAGAGTAAGATCATTTTTGAGTTAAGTGGTAATGGATTTGGTTTAGTCTCAACTTCTGTATTTTAAAAGAAAAACTCAAAATATAAAATGGGTTTTTAAAATAATCTCCTTTTGCAAACTGCCTTGGACACTACTCGGTCGACAATTGACATTCAATTATTCTAAAGTAGTAGGACCTAATGATAGCCTATCAAGTGGGAGAGGGAGAGAGAGACGGTTTAGGGTTGAAGGAGAGAAGGAGAGGGAGATATGGAGAGAGAGAGAGAGAGAGGGAAGGATAGGGAGAGAGAGGGAGAGGGAGAGAGTGAGAGGGATAGTGGGAGAGTGGGAGGGAGAGGGAGAAAGGGAGATTGGGAGAGGAGGAGAGGAGATGGAGAGGGAGAGAGAGATGGCCTAGGGTTGAGGGAGAGAGGAGATGGAGAGAGAGGGAGAGAGGGATAGGGAAAGAGAGAGAGAGTTGAGGGAGAGAGGAGAGGAGAGATGGGAGAGAGAGAGAGGAAGGATAAGGAGAGGAGGGAGAGGGAGAGAGGAGAGGAGAGGAGAGCGAGAGGGAGAGGAGCGAGGGAGGAGAGGGAGAAAGGAGAGGAGAGGGAGAGTGGGAAACGGAGTGAGGGAGAGAGAGAGGGACTGAGGCTGAGGGAGAGAGGAGAGGGAGAGGAGAGGAGAGGGAGAGAGAGAGAGAGAGAGGGAGAGTGGGAGGAGGAGAGGAGAGGGAGAGGAGAGAGAAACGGAGAGAGGAGAGAGAGAGGGCCTAGGGCTGAGGAGTGAGGAGGAGAGACGGAGACGGAGACGGAGACAGAGAGAGGGGCGGAGGAGAGGATGGAGAGACGGAGACGGAGGGACAGAGGACAGAGGGATGGAGACGAGACCAAGAGGAGGAGGAGGAGAGTGACAGACTGAGAGGAGAGGGAGAGAGGAGACGGAGACGGAGAGAGACCACACTGAGGGAGAGGAGAGAGAGAAGTGAGAGACACAAGGAGACAGAGGAAAGGACAAGAGTGGAGAGGAAGGAGAGACAAGAGACACGGAGAGAGGGAGAGGGAGACAGACAGTGAGAGGAGAGGAGAGATGGAGAGAGGAGGAGAGAGGGAGAGGAGAGAAAGGAGAGTGAGGGAGAGGGAGAAAGGAGAGGAAAGAGGAGATAGAGGAAAGAGGAGAGAGGAGAGAGAGAGAGGAGGTTTAGGCTGAGGGAGGGAGGGGAGGGAGAGGAGAGGTGGAGATGGAGGAGGATGGAGATGGAGAGAGAGAGGGAGAGAGAGAGAGAGAGAGAGACAGAGATGGAAGGACATGGAGAGAGAGGGAGAGGGATAGAGTGAGTGGGAGAGTGGGAGAGGGAGAGAGAGAGAGATGGAGAGAGGGAGAGAGATAGGGTTTAGGAGAGAGGGAGAGAGGGAGAGGGAGAGATGGAGATGGAGAGAGAGAGAGAGCTGGAGAGTGAGAGGGAGAGAGGGAGATTGGGTGGTTTTTGTGCCTATTGCACACATGCCCCATTCCGAACGGAGACCCTCTCTTCCCTCTTTTGCTTGTCGGGTCCTTTTTGCTTCGCCTCATTTCACATGCCCATTTTTACATCCTAAAAGGGTTAACCTATTCTCAAAAGTCAAGTTTTAAGCTTGAACAAACTTGTCCCCCTTTAAATATGCTAAATATTAAGTCATTTTGGGTTTCTCTTCTCAGAATGCCTTTCTGACATCTATGGCCCCTCTTGGGTCCAGACCATCGGGTTTCCGTCCTAGCTTTCCCATTGCGAATGGGGGCCAAATTCTAGTATCTTTTTGGATGCCAGACCCCAAAATTTTGTCTCCAGAATTTTGTTCGAATGTTGCCGGTCAAACAGGCCATAGGTCATCGTTCCAGACCTCGAACCCTAGGTTCTTATTCGCCGTTCGACTTAACTCTTTGCAGATTCTCCGCCGCCGCTCTAAAAAATTTGAATTCACCAACTCTGCCTGCCACCGTACGGTGAATTTAAATGCGACATTAATTGTGTTTAGGGCTATATAAACATGTTTTCGCTTGTCATTTTCAAATGATAGTGAAATATTTGAAAGCCCAGCGATGCCCAGCATCTTTCGCCTTCGCACCTGAAATCTCGCTTCGTTGTTCCTCACGAAATCTGACATCGAGCTTCCCCGAGAATTGACAGTAGGTCTTCCGCCGCCCCTACCTTCCATTTTTTTTAAGAATTTAAATGTCAAAATCAAGCAAGGGTAAAATGAACTCGAAAAAATGCTAGTTTAGTACCCCTGGCTCAAAACCCACCAATTAAAATCAATGAACACCACATAAAATCTTCAAAATTTAACCCTAGAACCTGACCTTTCCATCGCAATTATTCGAAATAGATGACCACCTTCCTCAGGCCCTGACTTGTCCGTGGCCATTACACAAATTTGAACTTAGAAAAATGATAACAACCACGCTTTCCCCAGGCCTTGGCCTCCGGATTTCCCCTCTCAGGTTTCCGTTCTGCCCTCGCCATTTCAAACAGCCTATCTTGAGCATGTTCCCAACCCTCAAACCCCAGGAGCATGAAGTCCGTTTAAAACTTGCAGGGGAAAATCAAACCATCCAAACTCACCTCAGACTCTGGCATTCAGATTTCTGTCCTCAGATTTCCGTGTTCGTTTCGCCGTTGTCAATGGCATACTCTGTCCATCTTTCTAGACCCCGGACCTCGACTCTGCAATCTCCATCTGAAAAATTATTAGAAAAATCAAGCATCCAAAGTATTCTCAGACCTCAACTTCTAGAATTTTGTGTCGCTTTTGCCACTCGAAATGGCCATCTTGAGACGTCTTTCCAACTCCCAGATCTTGGTCCCCCTTGATTGGTAAATTTTTTTCTGGGCATTACCCTCCAAAATTTCATCCCCGAATTGCCTCCTACATTTTGTCATTTTGCACAGCTGTCCTGTAACTACTTCTCGGCGACGGCAATCCGAACTCCAGAACTTGGTGTGCGAAGTTCCTTCTTCCCTACACTATTTCAAATGGCCTTCATGCAATTGAAACTTGAATGCCTAAATGAGGGCTCAGATGACCTTCAAATCTCAAACAAACTTCGACCCCCTTTTTAAAATTTGGTCTTCTTTCACGCCAACGCTTCATCGATAAAATCCAAAGACTGAAAACATCATCAAGTGTTCTATGCCTCATTTTCCCTTCCACACGACATTCTACCAAGGGAATTCTGGCCTTGGGAACTTGGATTGCCTATTTTTCTTTCTTGTGATGTTTTATCAGCTGTTAGTCATTTATCAAATGTGAATGATAATTGTTGAACTAACCTTGATGTGCAGGGAGTTGTCCGATCTATTTTTCCATGTTTAATGTTACTGATTCATGTCTCTTTGTGCAAGATTTATGGAATTTGTTGCAGAAACCTCCGATGTCACCAAGGAAAAGGGAAAAGGAACTACCAAAGCACCTCAAGGCAAGGAGGACAAGGATCATATGAAGTTCAAGTTCCAAGTGGTTCCATTGCACTCTAGAATCACCACTCTTTGGAGAGACGTCATAGATACCAATATCGGGCATGTCGATATTGATGAATTCACACGAAGGGTTAGGGTGAACACTGAAACAAAAAATGAAAAACTAATCAGGAGCAGTGGACGTGCTAAGGTTGCAAGCTTTCCACTAGCTTTGGTGGTCCCCGAGCTGGTAATGGCATGCCAGGAAGGGTATCAACCCCAGACTAGAACCATAGTGGACAGAGATGGAAACATCCTTGCAGACATGTCCCCTCTTGGGATAGCTACAAATTTCCACATTTTCACCTTTGAAAGCATGGAGACACCAACTATAGAAGAATTCAAGGCGTTATGGGAACAAGATCCTATGAGGTACAAAAAGCTAATCAATCAATATTGGTTGAAGGATAAGCAGGCCAGTGCTGGCAAGGTCCCGCAAGAGCTCTTTCACAGTGCATTCATCAAGGATTACCATGACCTTGTCACATTACTAAGTAGAGTAATGGGTCTTCCTATTGTGGCTTTCTTCCAGGAGTGGATGTTTTACTTTATGGAGAAAATTCTCCACGGTGACGTTGCCTTTGATTGGGGAGAAATAATTAGCAATTGCTTCCATGAGAAATTTATCAAGGTGAAGAAGTCCTCTCAGTTCTACATGATGTCCTACCTAGTTTATTATTTTTTCAACTGATGGCATTATCATGGACTCAACATGATGCCCAATGCAGTGCCAGGGAGGGAACTCAATCCTTATGATAGATACCCTCAGTTGCAATACAAGAACTTCAAGAGGGACTATTGTAGGGTGAACGATGCCTTCATTACCTACATCACCCAATTGCTTGGAGGATATTTTCAGAGAAGAGTATCCTAGAGTGCTAGGGCCCTCCTCAGGTAGTATGCCTTCTTACAGATATATTTCCCCAAGTTGACATACATTCGTGCCCAAGGATTCATGGAAAGGCCGAACAAGATTCCTCGGTACCCTAATGACCGGATCATACTATTAGAACTGACCTGGAAGTTGTGACACATTCATAATATCCTGAGCACCAAACATCTGGCAGGGATGCCTAACCCTATAGGCCTTGGTCAGGGAATGTACAAGATTCATACCTCCCAATGTGCGGGTATTCAGAAAAGGAACTGGCCGAGTACCACTTCTGAAAGTATATAGCTTGGTCGCGAATAGACCCATATGGTAATATCAGAAAGGCGTTAGGACTTGAATATGCCCACCTCCACAATGTTGAGGAATATAAGGCCAAATGCAAGGATGATCTTGAGGTGTGTTTGTGACACTACATGTGCATGACTGCCCTCTATGTGTGAAGAGTGAACTTGTGCCTGGTTCCAGACCAACTTGAAGAAGATGAAAGAACAGTGATTGATCTAGGATATAGTGCCATCTCCAACCTACCGTTGCCTACGATTGATTGGGATGAGAAAGAGGTTGATAATCTTGACATACTCACCAATCCTATGGAAATCCAATCAAAGGCACGGATCAAAGAGCAAGTGGCATGACTGAAGCAATGAGGAGTCGCCTTAACACTCAAGGGACAAGAAAGTGAGCCAAGTGGCTTCGATGGTTGGGGGTTTGCTATGACAACTTGGGAAACTTCCAAATCCCGAAAATCTATCAAAACCAAAAAGAGAAAGGAAGCTAGCAAGGAGGGGCCTAACCCAAAGGTTTATGCTCGAAAGGCTTCAGAGGGCGAGCCTTCCAAGAAGCAAAAGAATATGGTTGGGGTTCTTGAGATGCCTGTCATACCTGAAGATCCACTCCTCGAGGGTAGAGAGGAAGAGTCTGACCCACCAAGGTCTCCATCTGCTGCAATTACCACTGCTATTACCACCATCCCGCATACTTCGCTTGTAGTTTCCACTTCCTCCCCACCTCTGGTGGACATCTCTATTCACCTTGCCTCAACTTCTCCAGTCATGCAAGTCATATCAGTGGATTCATCCTCCACCATGACCTCGCTGATCTCTTCCTCTTCTATGTCTCCTTCCCTTCCATCTGCTTCCATTGCTACAATGTTTGCCCTCAGTCTCCCAAAATACTTCATAAAATACATGCAGAATGTGCCCTCTGAGCTTTCGGGGATGCTTACAATTCCAATAGTTCAATCTGCAATAGCCCAAGCTATGGCTAATGCTCTAGCTCTCCCTCCCCCTCCCAAATCACAGAGAATGGAGGCAACAATCCAGATATCCAATGAGCTCAAGAGATAGCAGCTAGAGGCTGCAGGGAGGCTCGAGGATGAGGATTTTGAATATCATGAGCATCTGATGTTTGATCATCGGGAGATCAATGAGGTAGCCTATGAATCCTCCAATGAAAGCAGCGAGCAGCTGGACACTGAACTAAGGGTATGTGCAGTGTGATGATGGGCCAAAAAGTGGTGATATGTGTGATCCTAATAAAATGCTACTTCCTAATGTGAGATGTTAGATAAAAAATAATAATGCAATGTGAAGAGAAAGATAATAGGGCACCTCAATAAGATTAGCCTAAGAAAATGGACAATATGTAAGCAAGATAAACAAATTGATTGTTTTTATACCTTCATGTTGTTGTCTCCTTCCTTGGTTGGCCCTTTGATGCTTCAAGAATTGTGTGCTCCTTGGATGGCAATGGATTTGAATGGATGCAAGATGCAAGATGAGAGCTTGAATGGAAATTTTGCAAGAGTTTTGTTGGAAAAGACTTCCCCTTTTAAAATGAGGGAATTGAAGGGGTATTTATGGGCTAAATTGAATTCTCTAGAGAATTCAATGGTTGGGATTGATCCAACAAAGATCAAGATGAAGGGCTATGCTGAGTTGAGGACTCACAAGCCCTCACATCTTGACATGTGGAATGTGAGATGTCTTAGGGTGGAGTGATGTGTAAATGAGGTGGAAGGGAAGTACATGAGGTGGATCTTGGGGGATGAGAAGATTTCTTGGAGGAATAAAAGTGAATTAAAAATTCACAATGATTGGAAGAATCTAGTGGATAAGAGAGTGTCTCCAAAAAGCTGGAGATTTTTCACATGTGGGTGATGTGACAAGTCCAAGGTTCTAGAAGCCCTTGGCACATGTGAAGTGACAAGTCAAGGCTTCTAGAATCTTGCATGGGGGATGGGGAAGACCTTGGAAAGATAAAAGTGAATTAAAAATTCACATGGGGAAGAGAGGAACCTTGGGCAAATAAATGTGAATTAAAAATTCACATGGGGAAGAGAGTCCGAGCTAAAAATGGTAAGTGGGAAGGTTGACCAGAAAAGGTAAGCCAAATGTGGCTAATGATTCTAATTAAGGTTGTGCAAACACCTAATTAGGATAATTAATGAAAGATTAGAGGCAAGTGGGAGAGTATGGAGGATGTGACACTTAATCAAGATTAAGTGGTGCACATCCTAATCACAGATTAATTAATTTAATGTAGATTAAAAGAGGGTTATGGAGAATGTGACAAGGAGAGAGAAAAAGGAAGAATTAAAAATTGGTTTTTAATTCAAATGGGTTAAAAGACTAAATTAAATAATTTGTCATATTTATTTAATTTAGAGAAGAATAGGGTGTAAGGTAAAGTATTTAATTTATTTAATTACATACTTTAGGAGCCTTAGGGAGAAAATGAACTAATGATTAAATAAATTATTTAATCACTATTAATGAAATAGATGAATAAAGTAGACAATTTTGATCATACGGAAGTGATCAAATTTGGATGTCTACATTTTGCCCCTCTTCGAAGTACCGTTAGAATAAACGTGCTTCAAAGAAAAGAAAGTGCAGATGACTCTATAGAGGAATTCACTAGAGGATGATGCCCTAGCTTGGGGAGGACTTGAGCTGTCCAACTTAGCAGGGGAATGGATGGAGATTATGGCTGAGAAAATAGATAAATGTGAAGGGTATGCTCCCTCAAGAGGGCGACGGGGGAAAAGAGAGAGGTCCCGGGTGACCTCTCGATAGGAAGAAACGGATGGGGGAAAGGATGAGAGATGAGAGGGGATATGAAAATGACAATTTAAAGTGATGAAACAAAAAAAATTATGATAAGCAATGGGAGATAAAGGTGAGCACAAATGGATGCAAGGAAAAATTTGATGTTGCCCCAATCCAGGTACAAGCCAGGTTGGGTGGATGGTTGATGGAGTGTTGTTGATGAGGACATGATACATCCCAAAAAAACACAAGGATAGGGAAGGATACATCTTGATGAGGATGAGGATGAGTTTTGTTGACGAGGGAATGACACATCGTGGGAACAACACAAGGATAGGGAAGGATACATCCCACTGATGATGAGGATGAGGATGAGTGTTGTTGACGAGGGAATGCTACATCCCAAAAAAACACAAGGATAGGGAAGAATACGTCCCGATGAGAGTGTTGTTGATGAGGGAAAGATACATCCCAAAACAACACAAGGATAGGGAAGGATACATCCTAGAGATGATAATGATGATGAAGATGAGGATGAGTGTTGTTAATGAGGGAATGATACATCCCAAAAAAACACAAGGATAGGGAAGGATACGTCCCGATGAGAGTGTTGTTGATGAGGGAAAGATACATCCCAAAAAAACACAAGGATAGGGAAGGATACATCCCACAGATGATAATGATGATGATGATTGGATCAAGGCTTGTAGCAAGGCTAAAACAAAGAGTGTGAATAGATGATTTGAATGGATGAGGATGGGGGAGATATGCAAGATGATGGAATGGAAAAGAAAATGCAATCCTAATGCAATTTGCCATCCATAGAGCACTGATTTTTGCTATAGCATAAGACACCGGGCATCAGGGTATGTAAACCAAGACGAATTAGTGTCTAATACATAAAAAAAACATAACAGACAAGAAGGCTATTCCAACACCCCAAAGTCATAAAGATAGTGGTCGAGCTTGGTATTGGGATAGCCACAAGCACAAAAGGATGCCCGAGCATAACACAAGACCGCAAGAGTCTTGGTGGGTACTACGTGGGACAACCAAGAAGACAAAAACATAAAAAAAGATCAAGATACGCCCCTATGTTTACTAGTCAAAGCACACCATGATATGATAGATCAAGGCGACCATGACAAGTGATGATAGGGAGCTCAAATGATAAACAAAATGTCAAATACATCAAAAGATCACAATCAAGTTTGAAATATCCTTTGCCATAGGATCAAGATGATGGATGGGGTTGATGTAGTCTGTTAGGAAGGATACATCCTATTGAGACCAAAGGCGGAGAAGTAAATGAGTGATAGGTGATGCTAGGATAGGTGGATAGATGATGGGTAGATGAGTGATGAAGATTGGAAAGATGTGAGAAATAGATAGTGAGGTATCAAGTCATTGGATTGCATGAGGGTAGCCTATAGCTAGAGACCAATGACAAGGGATTATGAGATGGAAGGAAAATGGATGGATTGATAAAGATGGGAGATAGAAAGATGCTAGGATAGGTGGATAGATGATGGATAGATGAGTGATGAAGATTGGAAAGATGTGAGAAATAGATAGGAATGATGATAGTGAGGTATCAAGTCATTGGATTGCATGAGGGTAGCCTATAGCTAGAGACCAATGACAAGGGATTATGAGATGGAAGGAAAATGGATGGATTGATAAAGATGGGAGATAGAAAGATGCTAGGATAGGTGGATAGATGATGGATAGATGAGTGATGAAGATTGGAAAGATGTGAGAAATAGATAGGAATGATGATAGTGATATATCAAGTCATTGGATTGCATGAGGGTAGCCTATAGCTAGAGACCAATGACAAGGGACTATGAGATGGAAGGAAAATGGATGGATTGATAAAGATGGGGAGATAGAAATATTCTAGGATATATGGATAGAAGGATAAGGATTTGGAAAGATGACATGGATTACTGGGTAGATAAACGAATGGGAAAAGGACTAGTGGATGGGTAGATAGGAAGATAAGGATGGGGGATGGGTGGTGTCACCAAGGACTAAGACACAGAGAAGGAGATGCCCCCACTCTTGATGTGTCATGTGTGATGAGGCAAGAGGGATGGAAGATAGAAGATAGAAGGGATTGCAAGATGGAGGGATAAATGGATGAGAAAATAGAAAGATGTTAGGATGGGTGGATAGAGGGATAAGGAGTTGGAAAGATGGATAGGAAGATAAGAATAAGGAGATGGATTGGATGTTTAGATAATGAATGGGGAGATAAGGATGAAAGGATGAAAAGGACTAGTGGATGAGATAATGGAAGATAAGGATTTGGTAGGTGGAGGAGATAAGGATGTGGAGATGGATTGGATGGTTAGATAGATGAATGGGGAGATAAGGATGAAAGGATGAAAAGGACTAGAGGATGAGACAATGGAAGATGAGGATTTGGTAGATGGAGGAGATAAGGATGGGGAGATGGATTGGATGGTTAGATAGATGAATGGGGAGATAAGGATGAAAGGATGAAAAGGACTAGGGGATGAGACAATGGAAGATAAGGATTTGGTAGATGGAGGAGATAAGGATGGGGAGATGGATTGGATGGTTAGATATATGAATGGGGAGATAAGGATGAAAAGGACTAGTGGATGAGACAATGGAAGTAGAGAGAGGTGGATAAGGAACATGATAGTGTATGGATGGGAATATATGCCAAGAGGTGTCCAAAGCATGTATAGAGATTTTCCCCCAAATTTATCAAGATCATAAGGAAGATGGAGGGAGTGGGATAAATGGGATAGGATGGATAGGATGGATAAGATGCGAAAGATAGGCAGATGTAGGAAATGGAGGAAAGGAATGCATAAGTGGATGTTGCCCCCAATCATGGAAGAAGACTAGATAGGGGATTGACACATGATGCTATTTTCCAGGTTTTCATCATGGTACTTATCCAAGGCGCTTGTTTAGCAAGTTTTCACCATTGGATGAATGATTTTCTCTTTACTATTTTTTTTTTTGTTTTTGTATTGTTATGATTTTTTCTCTTTTGATTTTTTTTTATTTTTTTGCAATTTTTTCTCTTTTTTTTATTTTTTTGCTGATTTTTTGGACTAGGATGTGGACGAAGATGGATAAAGATAGGGATATAGATATGCGGATTTTTAGAGGATAATTGATAAGGATAGGGATGAAGGACTCACGCATCAAGTTCCATATGAAGTAATAAGAGCCCATGTTTGAAGTGACTATTCGGATGTTGGTACAACCTTATTAGACTGGATGGATTATGCAAGAGGATGGATTAAAGGGATTTGACGGGGGAGATAGAGGGGATAGTGGATGGTATGTTGGAAAGTGTATGGATGGAATGATGGAGTGGATGTGTGATGGGGGAAGGTGTTCAGGACCAACCTTGGCACATGTGATGGTGGATATGAAAAGATAGGTGGATGAATAGATGGAGAGTGTGACGATAATGAAGGCATTGGGATAGTGAATTTTGGGATGTAGGGACCCAAAATAGATTTAGGAGTTGGAAGAGGTGAATTATTTTGTGGGGGAATAGCAACTTTGGATTTAGTTATGGACTTTTCAATTGAAGGTATGGCACCTTTTTTCTTTGGGATCCACATGGTTTTTATTTTTTCTATGGTGGGCCTTTGTGGCCGTTTGAATTGATTTGGATTTTGGACTTGATTTTTCTTTTCTTCAACATGTCTTTGGAAGGGGACATGAGGAGCTTTAGATTCATGTGGACATGTGGATTTATACATTTTTGCTTTGGCATCCAAATTTCTTTTAGTAGCAAGGGGATAGATGTGAGGAGATGGATGATGGGGAGCGATGGAGGTAGGGTGATAGGGATTATGTGTAGATGGAGAATGTGTAGGTATGTGCCTTTGTTGATCCTGATTAGGAGTTATAAAGGTAGGATTTTTATGTTGTGTACGAGGGAGAGGAGGTGGATGAATAGGATAAGATGGAGGGGGTGATTTTGGGATGTGAGGACCCAAAATAGACTGTGTATATGGAGGATGTGTGGGTTTTGATGGAGGGATATAAGAACCCATAGTAGATGGAGGATTAGCAACAATGGATGGAGGGACATAAGGACCCAAAATGGATTGAGAGGATGAGGGAGGAAAATGGATGGTTGTTTGTAGGTAGTATGATGGAGGAGGGGGGATGGTGGCATATATCTTGGTAGAATGATGGGAAGTACTCTTGTGCCTTTAGAAGAGGATTGTTTAGGATGTACGAAGGGTGTACCAACATCTTTAGAGTGCGGGTTGTGGGAGATATATCCAAGACCATGTGTGCCTGGATGTTCTTTGACTTGGATGGGCTCTAAAGTACCTTGCTCATGAAGGCCTAAACCTTTTCCTTGATAGTTCATTTTTTGTAGCATGTGAGTTATGGTAGGATGCTTATTCTCTTGGAAGCATGATGCAAGCACATTAGCAGGTAGAAGAGGAAAGGTGGTGCATAGACATTGTTTTTCTTTTGCAAGAAGACCACCATGGATGCATACAATATTACCAAGGTGATACAAAAGTGGCATTGGGATGGTAAGACTAGATGGCGATGAAGGATCATGTGATGGAGATGAGGGGATAACAACATTATGAGGAATGAGTGATAAGGGATCATGAGAGGTAGTGGATGATAAGGGCTCATGAGATGGAGTGATTGGATCTTGAAGGCAAATGGGATCATGGGATGGAGTGGAGGAGATAGTGTGATCTTGAGATGGGGTGGATGGGAGGATAGGATCATGACTTGGTTGAGGGTATGGATCATGAGATGAAATGGATGGAAGACTATGTTCTTGAGATGGAGTAGATGGGATGGAGTGATCTTGATTTGGAGGAGGGGATATGCTTGTATGCTTTGGATCAAGCGCTTGGCATGACCCATCTTGTGTGGGATGTATGATGATGGAAGAGTGTTGGAGGGACTCCTTAATTGTGGGAGAGAGGAGGATGGAGGATTCATGAAGGTCATTGGATTGAAGTTTGTGAATATTAGGACTAGGAGGAGGGGATTGGATGTCTTCAATGGATTCAGTGGATCTAGTAGTGGAATATGGGGATTCAATGGATTCGATGGGTTTGACCGGCTCAATTGTTTGGATGGTGATAGCAATGGTGATGAGAGGGATAGGTGTAGGATGGAGGAGGGCCTCGTCACTAGTGACAGTACATGATAGAGTGGGAGGGCATGGTGGCTCTTCTTGCATGAGTCCTTGGGTGACATTTGGAAGAGATGTAGGATTAGGTAGAGTGATGGGAATGGATGGAGGACTAGGAGGAGATGTGGGATTAGGGTTAGATGTAGGGATGGGAATGGATGTAGGACTAGGAGGAGATGTGGGATTAGGGTTAGATGTAGGGATGGGAATGGATGTAGGACTAGGAGGAGATGGAGGATTAGGATTAGTTGTGGGTAGGGGATTGGATGTAGGACTAGGAGGAGATGGAGGATTAGGATTAGATGTGGGTATGGGATTGGGATTGGATGGAGGACTAGGAGGAGATGGAGGATTAGAATTAGATGAAGGGATGGGAATGGATGGAGGATTAGGATTAAGAATTGGAGGATTATATGAGTGGATGTGTGGATGAGGATTAGGATTAAGAATTGGAGGATTAGATCTAGAACTGGGAGGAGATGGAGGATTATGATTAGGGATTTGTGGATTAGGATTGGATGGAGGACTAGGAGGAGATGGAGGATTAGGATTAGATGAAGGGATGGAAATGGATGGAGGATTAGGATCAGATGAAGGGATGGGATTGGATGTAGGACTAGGAGAGATGGAGGATTAGGATTAGATGAAGGGATGGAAATGGATGTAGGACTAGGAGGAGATGGAGGATTAGAATTAGATGAAGGGATGGGAATGGATGTAGGACTAGGAGGAGATGGAGGATTAGGATTAGATGAAGGGATGGGGCTAGATGGAGGACTAGGAGTGGTTGGAGGAGATGTAGGATTATGATTAGATGAGTAGATGGGACTAGATAGAGTACTAGGAGTGGTTGGAGGAGATGTAGGATTATGATTAGATGGAGGATTAAGATATAATGTGGTGAAAGGGAGAGTGATGTAGGAAGATGTGGATGTTGGATTAGATTGGGATGGGGAGTGATAGTAGGAAGATGCAGATGAAGGATTAGAATGGGGAGATGCGAAATTAATGTAAGGGTATGGGGATGGGGGATTGTGATAGGAAGGTGTGGATGTTGGATTAGAATAGGAGGATTGAGGTGGTGAACCATTGTAGGAGGACATGTATGGTGGGTTGGTGTAGGAGGATATGGAGGGTAGATAAGGATGAGGGGATTGAGATGGTGGATTAGGATAGGAGGAATATTGGGATGGGGGATTTTGATAGGAATGTGTGAGTGTTGGATTAGGATGAGAAGATTGGGATGTGAGATTAAGGTAGAGGCATTGGGATTGTTGATGATGATGAGGATAAGAGGATGTGGATGTTGGATAGGATAGAGGTTGAAAGGGAGGACATGATGAATATGTCGATGGTGAGGATGTTGGATATCCCTTGTCAAGGGTAGCATAAGAACCGTTATTAGATGTGGATGAAGGCATGGTGGGATAGTTTGAAAAAGTAGTGGGATTTTCGAAGGCGGTTGGAGAGATCTTGCTATAAATCATAGCATCAAGGGGATCTATATAACAATCTTCATGATCAACAAAATTCTCATTATCGTCAACAATGGAGTTAAGATTCCCCTTGACTACTATTATTGGTCGTGTGAGAGGGGGATAATGATTCATGATGGATATAGATTAGAAGGAAAGAATAGATGATGGCTAGAGAATTATGATGGATTGAAAGCTCAGATGGGGATTGGATGAAATCTCATATTGGGATTGGATGAAAGCTCAGATTAGAATTGGATGAAAGCTCAGATTAGGATTGAATAAAAGCATAGATCGGGATGATGGGATTAATGCTTAGATTAGAACTGGATTGGAGCTTATATTGAGATTGGATCATAGGATATGATAGGATTGATTTGAAAACAAGATCATGGGTTTTAACTAGAGGACGTAAGGTGTTGACAATTAGATTTCTGCCAAATTTGGCAGTTTTCAAAAATTGTCAAATTTTGCCATTTTAGGAAACTTCATAGGCATACGTTTGAGAGTCTAGTTTTTCCCAAAAAATTCAAAATACTAAGATAGGATGAATTGCCAACTAACATCGGAAATATGAGACATGCATTCAGAGTTATTAACAAAATGGTTCGTAAAAAATTGGAAAATTGGAAAAAATAAATGCCAATTTGTGATTTTGAGGGTCAAGATGAAAATTTGAGGCTCTGAAAACATGTCAAAGGAGGATCCAAGGGACTTACAAGTCCATTGGCAATCCGAATGCTAGCTCCTAATGCAACCACCCGTAAAATTTCAGCCAAAACCCACATCCGAGTAAAAAGTTATGGCCTCCAGAAGTTTCTGTATAAAAATCAAAAATTTCAAAAATGAAGTCTAGATGATTGGGATGGATGATTTGATGATAGGTATGGACTCCAATGATGTTTTAAGAAGCACTTATGCAGTCTAGTTGATGAAACGTTGATTTTCAGAAAATATTGATGGATGCTTGGAAGAGGGAAACGGCCACTTAGAATGGGTAATCAGATATTTAGATTGGATAGATAGATGGTCAGGAGGGGTGAACGGGGGCTTGGAATGGCCAAATGAAGGTTTGGATTGGTCAAATGAGTGTTTAGGATGATAAAATGGTCAAACGGAGGCTTCGGGGGTTCGAACGGAGGTTTAAAATGATCAAACGGGTGAAATTGGCCGTTCAGCGGGGCGTATTCGCACTTCTGCAGTAAAATTGCTGAAACAGTGGGGCATATTCGCCCCTTTATAGTGAAAAAGGCTAAAAATAGTGGGGCGAGTTCGCTCCTCTGCAGTAAAAAAGGTTGAAACAACAAAGGGAAAATTCGCCCCTCTATAGAAAATGACTAAAACAGAGGGCAAGTTCGCCCCTCTGCAATAGAAAATATATCTTGATTTGGATAAGGGATTTTGGCAAGGACTTAAAATGGTTTAATGACCATTTGATTGACCAAAATTTACTGATTTTTCATAGAAAGACACTTTGAACAAGCACAATCCTATGATTAGTGTTTAACGGGTATGGCCGACAAAGGTCTTACTCTAGGATGAACAAGGTTTCTAAGGAGTCCTCGATACGCTCGGTACATGAGGCACAAACCATAAACACCAGTCCATCACAAGTGTGAGTTGGGAGCCCCAACGAGATACTGAAAGGCTCGGACCAACTCTTCATGTCTATCTAGGTATCACCCTAGCTTCGGCATTCTGCCAATCACGACGCAACTGGATTGAGGTACAACTTTGGCTCTCCCCCTTTATATACCCTGCCGGTACGCATGGTTGGGATCATCCCTTGGGGTGATGAAATCCCCAAGCAGGTCCCTCTAAGAAGAAAATACTAATCATTTCCAACTACCCCTTTCGAATCCACACAAAAGTGCAAAGGGAGGAGGTGAAAATGAATTAATGTCCCCTCAAGGTGATACAAATAGAACAAACATAACAAGCAGCCAATTTACTTTCCCCTAATTATACTAAGTAAATAGATAAAACAATAAGGAAAGATTTTTAAAGAACGAAACAAAGGACCTGCAAGCAAATGTTAGTTGTTTATCCATTTTTTGCCTTTTTTGTGATTTTCAGCAAATCTTACTTCACTCACCAACAAACAAGATTAGTTGATTAGAGCACAAAACAACAAAAGAAAGAAGACAAAAATGAAGCTAAAATGTCACTTTTTACCTTTCCGAATGTGCTGTTAAGGGTCGGTTCGCCCCTCTACAGAAAACAGTCAGAAACAGCCAAAATGACAGATTTTCCCCTCTGCAGAAAATAGTCAAAAAATAGCCTAAAGGGCAAATTCGCCCCTCTGCAGAAAACAGTCAGAAAACAACTTAAAGGGAAAATTCGCCCCTCTGCAGAAAACAGTCAAAAAATAGCCTAAAGGGTAGATTCGCCCCTCTGCAGAAAACAGTCAGAAAATAGCATAAAAGGCAGATTCGCCCCTCTGTAGAAAACAGTTAGAAAATAGCCTAAAGGGCAGATTCGCCCCTCTACATAAAATAGTCAAAAAATAGCCTAAAGGGCAAATTCGCCCCTCTGCAGAAAATAGTCAGAAAACAGCCTAAAGGGCAGATTCACCCCTTTGCAGAAAATAGTCAAAAAACAGCCTAAAGGGCAGATTCGCCCCTCTGCAAAAAATAGTTAGAAAATAGCATAAAGGGCAGATTCGGCCCTTTGCAGAAAACATTCAGAAAATAGCCTAAAGGGCAGATTCGCCCCTCTGCAAAAAACAGTCAAAAAATAGCGTACAGGGCAGATTCGCCCCTTTGTAGAAAATAGTCAGAAAACAACATAAAGGGTAGATTCGCCCCTCTACAGAAAACAGTCAGAAAATAGCCTAAAGGGCAGGTTCGCCCCTCTGCAGAAAATAGTCAAGAATAGCAAAGGGCAGGCTTGCCCCTCTACAAAAAACAGTTAGAAATAGAGGGCAAGGTCACCCCTCTGCAGAAAATAGCCGAAAGTAGGAAGGGCAGGTTCGCCCATCTACAGAAAATAGCTGAAACAGAGGGCAAAGTCACCCCTCTATAGAAAACAGGCGGAAACAGGGGGCAAGGTCGTCCGTCTACAGAAAACAGTCAGAAATAGCAAAGGGCAAGGTCGCCCCTCTACGGAAAACAGTTAGAAACAGAGGGCAAGGTCACCCCTCTGCAGAAAACAGTCAAAAATAGAGGGCAAGGTCGCTCTTCTGTGGCATCTGGGAGGGCAAGTTCGCCCCTCTCTGACCTGAATCTGCAAACAAGCTAACAACATAAAACGTGAAAGAAAGAGACCCCTTTGTGGGTCCCACCGGGCGTGCCAGAAATGTGATCCTAATAAAATGCTACTTCCTAATGTGAGATGTTAGATAAAAACTAATAATGCAATGTGAAGAAAAGCAAGATAGTAGGGCACCTCAATAAGATTATCTTAAGAAAATTGACAATATGAAAACAAGATAAACAAATTGATTGTTGTTATACCTTCATGTTGTTGTCTCCTTCCTTGGTTGGCCATTTGATGCTTCAAGAATTGTGTGCTCCTTGGATGGCAATGGATTTGAATGGATGCAAAATGCAAGATGATGCTAAATGCTATGGTAGATGAGAGCTCGAATGGAAATTTTGCAAAAGTTTTGTTGCAAAAGACTTCCCCTTTTAAAATGAGGGAATTGAAGGGGTAATTATAGGTTAAATTGAATTCTTTAGAGAATTCAACGGTTGGGATTGATCCAACAAAGATAAAGATGAAGGGCTATGGTGAGTTGAGGACCCACAAGCCCTCACATCTTGACATGTGGAATGTGAGATGTCTTAGGGTGGAGTGATGTAGAAATGAGGTGGAAGGGAAGTACATGAGGTGGATCTTGGGGGATGAGAAGATTCTTTGGAGGAATAAAAATGAATTAAAAATTCACAATGATTGAAAGAATTTAGTGGATAAGAGAGTGTCTCCAAAAAGCTGGAGATTTGTCACATGTGGGTGATGTGACAAGTCCAAGGTTCTAGAAGCCCTTGGCACATGTGAAGTGACAAGTCAAGGCTTCTAGAATCTTGCATGGGGGATGGGGAAGACCTTGGAAAGATAAAAGTGAATTAAAAATTCACATGGGGAAGAGAGGAACCTTGGAAAAATAAATGTGAATTAAAAATTCACATGGGGAAGAGAGTCCAGGCTAAAAATGGTAAGTGGAAAGGTTCACCAGAAAAGGTAAGCCAAATGTGGCTAATGATTCTGATTAAGGTTGTACAAACATAGAATTAGGATAATTAATGAAAGATTAGAGGCAAGTGGGAGATTATGGAGGATGTGACACTCAATCAAGATTAAGTGGTGCACATCCTAATCATAGATTAATTAATTTAATCTGGATTAAAAGAGGGTTATGAAGAATGTGACAAGGAGAGAGAAAAAGGAAGAATTAAAAATTGGTTTTTAATTCAAATGGGTTAAAAGACTAAATTAAATAATTTGTCATAGTTATTTAATTTAAAGAAGAAGAGGGTGTAAGGTAAAATATTTAATTTATTTAATTACATACTTTAGGAGCCTTAAGCAGAAAATGAAATAATGATTAAATAAATTATTTAATCACTGTTAATGAAATAGATGAATAAAGTAGACAATTTTGATTATATAGAAGTGATCAAATTTGGATGTCTACAATATGTAAGCCATATGATGGCCCATGTGGCTGATGTCTTTCTAGTTACCCAAAATTGTTGAAAAGAAAAGGGTTTTTAGAGGAGATTCTTAGCTTTCTAGCAATATAAATTATGTTTTGCTTTCAATTTAATAAATAATTATTATTCATTTTCTATTAGAATTACGAATAAAGTCAAAATTGATAGGCTGATTGAAAAACATCTATAACTTTCAAATGGTATAATATTCTTTGAATCCAAAACATGTGTCACATTATATGCTTTGCATAATATAGGATTAAAAAAAAAAAATGATTTTCATTAATTTTTGACCAAGTTAAGGTAGTTAGATAGACGAGCTTTTATATTTTTTAAAAGTTGTAATAAAAAATTCATAATTAATTATTTACTTGGAAAAAAATTCTAAAAAATTATGCATCACATCGGGACATGAGTCTTCTACTTATATCTAAAATCTTATAAAAAATTATTATCATTTTATGGTGATTAGGGTGATCAGACAGACACCTACTTCTTATTTTTACCCTAAAATTTAAATACTACTGCATTGAAATTTTAAATTTTCACCAAATAGATTTATTTTTTAAAATAAAGGCCTAGTAGTTTAGAAAATAAATTCAATTTGATACAAATTCTATTTTAACATTATTTTGAAATAATATAGATAACTTATTCAAATTTTTACGTCAAATTGTCTAACTTTGAGTTTTTGTCTTTTTATTGCCACTTAAGGGCCTGTTTTTTCCATGATGATCCTGCTCATACCCCTAATCAGGGAAACAAATGACCTCGAGCTCGATATAAAATGGGGCAAGCAACTTAAGTAAATTGAAGATAAAGAAGCTGAAGATCGGCTTACGGTTGAAGAAGAAGTTGCTGCTCTGAAGACTGAAGGCAGTAGGTCTCCAACTGAATGGTATGACCAAATCTCGGAACATGATGAGGAAGAATCCCTCCATGAAGATGAGTAAGAGGATAGGCCTAGGGGGCATGAACATGACCAAAATGAAGAGGAGAGGTATGTTGAAAGGGAAGATCCCTCCAATGAGAAATTGCCCACGAAGTCTCCCACTAAGCTTGTAACGCTCAAATAGGACTCCGACAAAGAAAAGGAGGATGCAGGGGTTGAGAAGGAGGCTCTTGTTGTTAGTGTCGTTGATCTTGAGGAAGAGGGCAGTAAGGACCAATGTGAATCACCTGAGGGAGAGCCCCAAATACCCGATTGGCTAGGGAGGAAACTTAGAAAAAAGACTCCCACCCTAAAGGATTCTAGGGCAAGGCTAGAAGCCATATTGGTGAGAGCACAGATAAGCACCAAGAAGGAGAAAATGCCAAGGATCAGATCAAAGGTAATCATGGATGCCTCATGATCTAGGGTGGTACAAATAGTGACATTGGTGGTTGCAGGAAAGGAATAACCTATAACATCTCCACCATCGACTTGGGAGTGGCCACAAGGGAGAAGAAGGTTGACCACCTCCAAGAATCGATCGCCACAGTGGTACACCTTATCCAACAAAATAACGTTTCAAAAGAAGAACTCAAAGCATAGGTGGCCAATTTGACGACCTATATTCAGCAGTGATCATCCTCGAGTGAGCATCCCACCATGTCATTAGCCCCACCTTAGTTTTTGTCTCAAGAGCAGATCAATAAATTGGATAAGAGAAGGAACTTGGATAAGACTATGGAAAACTGGTTTCAACAGGTCTTAGACATTAGAAACACGGGCATCAACTTGGTTTTCCAAACAGCAAATAAGTTGTTGGAAGTATAGATAACTCTTGAGGGAATAAGGCAAGTCTATGAAGAATTCCCAAAGAAGTACAGAGCAACCTACCTGAACATTGAGGCCATACTCGCATTGCCAAGCAAGGTTTGGGAGAGGGACCTTGCCCTCAAATATGATGATCACTAGTTACTCGATGTGTGGAAGCAATATTTTGATCATCGAAGGGGAAAGTTGGAGCAAATCCTAGAGCCGATAGTTTTGGATATCGAATGGGTCAAGGAGGCCAGAGAGAATTGTGCTCAGTACCTCAGGTTAATGATGGGGTACGAGTTGCTCACTATTTAAATTAATCCAGAAAACATAAAGCCCCACTTCTTAAAGAACATGGAAGATGGGATATCGGATGAAGTCACCACGAATTTCATGAGTTTTTTTTCTCGAGCCTTCGCCCAGTCTTAGCTTTTCATAGGCAATGCTACCAAATATGACAACGATTGGAAGAAGCTTGTTAACAACTCTCAAGAATGGAGCTACCAAGTGCTACAATCGGATATTATGGAAGTGGACAAGCTTCATCCAATGATCTTGAGCTTAGTGGAGTATGCATCTTTGAAGAAGCGTGAAGGTAACCCTATTATCGATGAAGAGTTCCTAAAGGAGTAGCTACAACAAAGGGCAAACAACAAAAAGATCAAATTGCTACAGTGCTGCCACTAGATGACGAAATAGGGAAAAGACAAAAGGTGTTTTAAAAATGTAATATATTTGGGGGAGGTGAAACCCTAGTGTAAAGTGAATCTTGGCCACACAATAGAATCGAATCTTGGCCACTCATTTTTTCTTTTTAAAAACTATAAATAAGGCTCTCCTCCTCTCATTTTAGAGAGTTGAGTTGTTGTAAAGGCATGCTGCAAAATTTTTAATAGAAATACATTGAATTGGTGCATTTCTGAATTTCTTCCCATGTTGCATGATTCTTCTCCCATTAGTTAAAACTTCACTTTAAGTTATTTTTCTGCTCTAGTTTCCTTTAGTTAGCTTTGGTAGATTTAGTCTGTTGTCTTTGGTTATGAAGCTTTCTGCTGTGTGTATGATTTTCTTTTCCATAATTTTTGTCATTTGCTGTTGGTAAGTGACTATGCAAAGTAAGTCTAGACTATAATTCCATAGATTCTCTTCAAAATTTGTCTTTTTTCACATTTACACGACTAATGAATGATGAATATCTGCAGTCCTTAGAAGATAGCATAGATTTCATGACATTGTTACAATTCAGATTTAGTAAAATCCTATTTAAGGGAATTTTCCACAACAGGAACCTCTATGATCCCTGTTCATTGGTAGTTGTAGGTCCAAGAACCATCCTTCTTCCTTGCCCCCTTTTTCCTTTTTTTTAGAAACAACCTATGCTAAGGTTCATTGCACATTGTAAAGCCAAATCTGACAAAAGAATGGAGTCCAAGACTGTTGTCTGAGTCTGCAACAAAGTGCAGTAATTTCCTATTTGAAGAACTCCATTCATTGACCCAATTCTCCTACAAATTTAACTCACATAAGACTGCCTTGTGATTCTAGAAAATCACATCAAACAACTGATATATTCCAAGCATTTTCATGACCTAACATGTGAGAGACCTTGGGATAGTGTTCTGTAATTTGATTGTGGAAGATTTTCTTTCAAGAGAGGTAATACACTTATGTATTACCTATGTTGTGAAGTGCATAAAAACACCATCAAAAGGAGGGGGAGAGTGAGAGGGAGAGTGGGAGAGTGAGGGAGAGATAGATGGAGAGGGGGAGTTTGAGAGTGAAAGGAAGAGAGGGAGAGGGAGAGTGTTAGAGTGAGAGGGAGAGGGATAAATGGAGAGTGGGAGAGGGAGAGGGAGAGAGGGAGAGAGAGGGTTTAGGTTTGAGGGAGAGATGAAGAGGAGGAGAGGGAGAGGAGAGATGGAGAGGGAGAGAGGAGAGGGAGAGTGGGAGAGGGAGAAAGGAGAGTGGGAGAGGGAGAGGGAGATGGAGAGGGAAAGAAAGAGGGTTTAGGGTTGAGGGGAGAGGGAGAGGAAGAGGGAGAGATGGAGAGAGAGAGAGAGGTGGAGAGTGAGAGGGAGAGTGGGAGGGAGACAGGGGGAGAGGGAGATAGAGAGGGTTTAGGGTTGAGGGAGAGAGATGGAGAGGGAGAGAGGGAGAGGGAGAGATAGAGAGAGAGGAGAGAGTGAGAGAGTGAGAGGGGGAGTGAGAGGGAGAGAGGGAGAGGGAGAGTGAGAGAGAGGGAGGAGAGGGAGAGGGAGAGGGAGATAGGGATAGTGGAATAAGGAGAGAGGGAGATGGAGAGAGGGAGAGAGAGAGGGTTTAGGGTTGAGGGGTGAGGGAGAGATAGAGATGGAGATGGAGAGAGAGAGAGGAGTGAGAGGAAGAGATGGAGAGTTGGAGGGATAGAGGGATAGAGGGACAAAGAGAGTGGGTTTAGGGTTGAGGGAGAGAGGGAGGGTGTGATATTGAGAGAGGGAGAGAGGGGGAGGGATAGAGGGAGAGTGTGAGGGAGAGAGAGGGAGAGAGAGAGAGGTAGAGAGGGAGAGAGTGAGAGTCGGAGGGAGAAAGGGAGAGGGAGAGGGGGAGAAGGAGTGAGCGAGCGAGATGGTTTAGGGTTGAGGGAGAGAGATATATAGAGAGAGAGAGGGAGAGTGAGAGAGGGAGAGCGGGAGAGTGAGAGAAGGAGAGGGAGAGTGGGAGGGAGAGAGGGAGAGATAGGGTTGAGGGAGAGAGGGATAAAGGGATAGAGAGAGAGAGGAGTGATTGAGTGAGAGACTTGGGAGAGATAGAGGTGGACAGAGAGAGGGAAAGAGATAATATTTAAATATTTTATATATATTAGTAATATATATATATATATATTTATTTAAATATTTATAGATTAACTAAAATATTGAAATTATATTTGAATATTATACATAATTTGGTAAGAGATTATCATAAATTGCATATTATATATTACATTGTAAACTATATTATATATTATGTATATTAAATTATAAAATTTATTGCATTTTTTAAATCATATATTAAGAATTGTATAAATTTTTTAAAACTCATACCTAAAACATATCAGATATCGGATTCAAATCACATATCTAATTTGAATCGGATATCCGATTTGATGACACAAAATTTAATGCCTATGGATTAGGCTTGTGCTTGCTTTGGTATTTGGTTCGGACCTACCAGTCCTAAGAAGTCAACATGAAAAATCTGTTTAACAACTTACCTTGCTTTTCCAGACTTTGCCCATGTGGCTGACGACTTTTATTTTAGGTAAAATTGATGAAATAAAAATGGTTTGTAAAGGAGCTTCTCAGATTTCTACCAATATAAATTATACTTTATTTTGAATCTAATAAATAATTATTACTCATTTTCTATTGGAATTACAACAAAAGTCCTGATTGATAGCCTGATAGAAAAACATCTATAGATTTAAAATGGTATCACAATTTTTGAATCCAAACCATGCATCACATTCTATGCTTGGAACACTATAGGATTATAAATAAATAAATAAAAATCATGAAGTTTTGACCGAGTTAAGGTGGTCAGACATATGAGTTTTTATATTTTTTTACATTTGTAATAAAAAAATCATAATTAATTATTTACTTGAAAAAAAATTACAAAAAAATATGCATCACATCCGGACATGAGTCTTCTACTTATATCTAAAATATTGTAAAAAAATATTATCATTTTATTATGGTTCGAGTGGTCAGACAGACACCTACTTCTTATTTTTTCCCTAAAATTTAAGTACTAGTGCATTGAAATTTCAATTTTTCACCAAATAGATTTTTTTTTCACAAAAATTAACCTAGTAGTTTAGAAACTACATTCAATTTTCCACAGATTCTATTTTAACATATTTTTAAAATAATATAGATAACTTATTCAAATTTTTATGTCAAGTTGCCTAACTCTAATTTTTTTGAATTTTCATTGCCACTTAAGGGCCCGTTTTTTCCATCTTGATCCTGCACATAACCAGAAGAGAGAAACTAGTTTAAGATTCATTGGAAAATTTTGGGGTTAATTGTAAATATTTTGCATTGAATGCACTAGAAAAATTAAAAAAGTTAAAAACATATAATAGTTATTTAGAAAGGTTTTGGGCCCATGTGAATATTGCAGTTGTTCCTTCTTTCAACATTTGGTAGGAAAAGGTTTGGAGAGCTAACTCTATCAAACTTTCACAATTAGCTCGAATTTTTTATGTCAACATCAGTTTAAATCATTCATGAAGTTTTATGATTTTATTCATTTCACAAGATGACAAATATGATTTTACTAGGTTCTTACCAAAGCAGTTTTGTGATAATTTTTCCTTGTAAAGCTTGCACTATGATTTTTTTCTAGGATTTTCCTATTAAAATATTTGGTTTATGAAGGGATTTTTCTAATAAAATTGTATGTAAAAGTTACCCATGCAATTTTACCATCTGTCTTTTGAATTTAATATTTGTTTACAAATTTCTAAAACCTAATTTTGTACCAATATACAACAATATTTTGGATGATTCTAATGGCAGCCTTACTGATAATTCCAATTAGTAATATAGCATTGTTTGAAAATAGAAACAAGAAATAAACTATGTTAATGTCCAAGACTCCAAAGTGACCAAAATGGGTCAATGGAACTTGGATATGTTACTGGAGATGATAGCAAGAGGGACCCAACTGTTGAGAAGCTACAAACAAAAATATAATTAAAAGAGAATCAAAATTAGATAGTCGAAAGGAATTTTGATGAACAAAATGAAGAGGTAATAACCTAGATTGGGTAAACCTACTAAAATGTTTCAAGCAGCTAGTAGAATCCTTGTAACTCTCTTATGAGAGGATGCTCATTAATCATGAATCACTCTTCTTCAATTGTTATTATTTTCTAATGAGAGGGGAACAAATTGCACATAAGGCTAACATATACATCAATCTATCTATCATTATTGTTCATAAAATGTTCAATGTAGTGACATATAATCTCTAGCATTTAAATATATTAAGATATCTACAAGCATTCAAATTAAACTATGAATGTGTATGTTAATTACACTTTATTAAAAAAAATTGGTTCGCTTAAGTCATTATTTGCAACTTCCTTTAGGGTTACTTGGCGGGGCTTTACAATTGATCATAGTGGTGGGAAATGTGTGTTCTTTCTCGAGGGTTTGATGACAACCCATGAGGCTGCATGACCCAATATGGCAGGGTGGAGAGAAGAACTTCTATTCTTCTGTTCATACTACATCTAGTTGCACCTAGGAGGTATGCCTACATCTTATCTAAAACTATTGTTTTACAAATATGAACATAATTTATTTTTAGATGTTTGCATATATATTCGCACATTCATTGAACTCCCATGCTTTTGATTTTAATATGGTCCCATCTCTTATAGGTGCCAAAAAATTGGCTTCACCATTGATCATAATGGTGGTTATGCAGTCAAGGTAGGAGGATCCAATTAAGGATTGTCCATCCTTACAATCTAGATTACTAACTCCATGATCACAATAGATATGCAAAAAAAATTAATAGCTAATCCACATAAAGGTCAAAGACATTCATGAACACCAGACGAATGATTTATCTTGGGAAAACCCTAACAGGGAAAAAACCTAGCCTTCAAAGCTCATTACTCATTATATTATAATCACCAAAACATATTACATATGCCTCTCGAGCTTTAAATATTCTAGGTCGTAACCCAGGGATTAAAAATAACTTAGATAATGACAAACTTCACAATAATCTACCATCAACTCCATTTCCTGCTCCACACTCCCTCTCTGCTATGAGATTCTTTTGGATCAGAATACTTCATCATCGTGCTTCATCCTTTACCCTATTGATCTACTTATTGATCCATCCCTTTCTATATTTCATAACAAATCCTCTCTCTTCTATTTATATCATTCGCGCATCATTCAACCCTTAACCAGTCGACTCAATTACAAAGGCGAATAATATAATGTGCATATCCAAATATGTCAGCCACAAACAATGAACAATTTGCAATGCAAACAAACCAAAATTAGCCACAACAGAGCAAGGAACCAAATAAAAATCCTCAAACACACACACCTTTAGAGTTTGATCCTCGAAGATCCACAACATGTTACAACACCCTGTCGACCAAGAACATGGGAACTATGAAATCAAAAAATAAATTCACCAATTGTGACCAACATGATCAATGTGGACCACAAACACACATTCTGGAAACATCCATGATCATCATGAATCACCTCAGAAATGTCCAAAACAACTCAAGCCACCAGAATCACATCCTCCTTAAAGAACATCAACTAGAACAACTAAACAACTTTCCGAACATAGACACCCATAACTCGATCAAATCTTCATGAAGATCCTTGAAACTTCTGATGGATAAACTAGCCATACTCAACAAAAATTCCATTAATCCACAACTTCTAATCACAAATGTACGGATCTAGCTAAAATACAAAACTTCATTGCATCACTGGAAACCCTACCACTTCACTGTCAATTGCCTCAATTTATGAACACTTCTATATGCCCTTGCATTAGACTCTCGGGGTTATTTGAAAAGTGAGCCTCTTCACTTTGATCTATATTGTGTCAAATCTAATTTTATCTCGTGTATGGGTCAATGATCTGTCCACAGGTACTTGCAACTACCTCACAGTCGGTGATTTATTCAAGTCCACCCTGCAAAACTACCTCAAGTCTAATTTGGATTTGGAAATCTACCTGCAAGCATTGCACTGCCTCAATGGTCAGCGGTCTGAGTAACCCTTCTTTGCAAGTTTTCTCAAGATTAATGTCTACCTCAATCAATTAAAAGTTACCAGGTACTTGCAACTGCCTCAAGGTCGGCGGTCTGTTCAAGTCTGCCTTGTAAAGTTGCCTCAAATGTAATCTAGATTCAATTATCTACTTGCATGCCTTGCACTACCTCACTAGTTGGCGATTTGAGTAATCCCACCCTACAAGTTGCCTCAGGTCCTTCATTATCTACTTTAATCAAATAAAATTTAACACATACTTACATCCTCCAAAACAATCATGTGGCTTCCTTGACTCATCAATATCATTTCTAAATTTCCTCTACAACACTTTCTGATCTATGCATTTCCTTTGCACACCATAAAATATATTTTCTTCTTTGCTTATACTGTTCCTACACTATTTTCTACCTCTGCAATGTAGAATCCCCTTTATGGTTATGCTTCACACCGGCTCACTACTTTCACAAGTCTCCTTAATATCATTGCTTCTTCTTATGGTTCCACTATCCAATCTGATTCATCCAAAGTTTCCCCTTCCTCTGGCTAGAATAATTTTGTATCAACAGGTTCTTCTTTTTCTGTACAAACTATCTTTGCATCCTTTACTATTGCTATTTCATTAGCTTCTCTGGTATCAGGTTCTTGATGACCTTTAGTGCTTGATTCTTTCTTTATCCAAACTTGAACACAGGTTCCTCTTCCAGCAACTCCTCTTTCACTCCTTTGGTACCCTATATTATCCTTATTCTTCCTTGCATAAGGTCTTCTTTCAATGCATCTTGATCCCTCTTTTCCTCCAACATATGAGTTCTTCCATCTATACAATCTTCTAAGTATACAGGTAACATATATCCACTTTTCTTTATCAATCCATGCATAATTCATCTGCTTACAATCTTTGATAGGATTTTTCCTCATTTTATTCCAACACATCTTCTCATAATGATTCCCCAATCCACATAACTTACAAGGATATAGATCCCAACACAATTCCTTTTCATGTCCATGCCTATTAAAATTTGAGCAATACATATCTTTTCCTCCCTGATTTGATTTGCTTGAACTTGTAACAACATCCTTACCTTTTTCATATCCAAGACCTTCACTTCTTGCTCTCCTTACCGACACAATAGGCTATGTTATTCCTTGCTAATGCTTTCCCAATCCTTTTCCTTTGTATCCCATTCTCTGCATGATTTTGAAACCAATACCATCTCCAACAATTACAGGCTTAGTTACATTGTTATATTCAACTTCACCTTCTGCAACATCACAAAAATCATTAGTATCACAAGAAAAATCACAAATTTCATTATTAGATCTTCGATTCTCCTTCTCCTTCTCCAAATGATTATGATGTTCCTTCAAGTCACATATTTCCTTCTTTTGCAAATTGTTCTCCTTGTTTAGATCTTTCAAACTTTCCTCCAGATCTCTTCTCTTCTTATCCAAATCCTTAAACAACATGAATCCTTCTTCAAACTTATCCAACTCTTCTTCCATTTCTTCATTTCTCCTTCTTTCAATTTCCAGTTCTTCTTCAAGTGCATCACACTTGTCTTTTCTGAATTCTTTCATCCTCTCTATCAATTTTGCATTACACTTCTTGAATTCGGACAATTCTCCTTCCAAAGTATCCTTTCACATATTAGGTTCTCTTTTTCATTCTTTTTCCTTTTCCCAATTTTCCCCATTTTACAACAAATTCACAACTAGATTTGATAAAATCTACAATCGGCTCTTCAACCTACTCTAAAATAGATTTGTAACCAACCAATAGATTCACAACCTACTCTGATAAATTCTTCAACCAACCAACAAGTTTAGAACCAAATTTGATACCAATTGATGCAGTCAAGGTAGGAGGATCCAATTAAGGACTATCTAGCCTTGCAACCTAAATTAATAACTCCAATCACGAGCACCATGATTGATGTGGACCACCAACACATGTTCTAGAAACATCCATGATCATCACGAATCACCTTTGAAATGTCTGCAGCAACTCAAGCCACCAGAATCACATCCTCCTCCTTAGAGAACATCAATTATAACAATTGAACAACTGTCTGAACACAAACTGATAACTTGATCAAATCTTCATGTGAATCCCTGAAACTTCCAATGGATGAACTAGAAATACTCAATAACAAACTCATTAATCTGCAACTTCTAAGCAGCAATGTACAAAATTTCAGTCTATCACTAGCAACCCTACCACTTCACTGTCAACTACCTAAATTTCGGAATACTTTTGGATTCCCTTGCATCAGGTGGGCAATGTATGTTCTTTCTCGAGGGTTTGGTGATAGCTGATGAGGTTGCATGACCCAATATGGTAGGGTGGAGAGCAGGGCTTCTTTTCTTCTATTCATACTACATCGAGTTGCAGCTAGGAGGTATGCTTGCATCTTATCTAAGACTTTTGTCTTGCAAATACAAACATAATTTTTTCCTATGTTTTCATATATATATATTTGCACATTCATTGAGCTCCCATACTTTTGATTTTAATATGGTGCCCATATTGGTTTCATTCCACTAACAGATAGAGTAATTGTATAAGAGGACGTCCATTATCTGGCATTCAATATTATAGAGAAATAGGAGAATTGTAACAAAACTATTAGTAAAACATACATACATATATTTATGCATATATACATATATAACCACATGTATATATATATGTATATATGTATACATATATACATGTATACATACATATATATATGTATATATCTATACAACTCATAGGTTCTGGAGCACAACAGTTTGAACACCCTCTAATCTGCTATAAAATAGAGATTGAGCAAACAATTTATACAATAGTTTTCTATTAAACCAATACCACTGTCATGCCAAGCAAAAAAAAAATATTAGAACACAATTCTTAACAAGTAATCTATATAATAGTTGGCTTGTCAATTCAAAATTCAAGCTACATTATTTGGCACAAAAATCTCTTTTATAGTTTTCCTATTTGTCTATAATATTTATTTCTAAATAATGTAGCTTAAATTTTGAATTGACAAGCAAACTGTTACATAGATTGCATGTCTTCTATCGATATGTTTCATGATATTCTATTCTCCTCATATGTTTTAAGCTCTGTGTAACAAACTGTTGATTCCCACAGTTCGCTTCCTCTTCCTTGAATTGTCAATTTGTGCAGTGTTGCTTCTGATAAAATTGGCCCTTGTAAGTGATTCACAAACTTGACAATCTCCATCCTTCATATTTTGATGAACAATTCAAGTCTTGAACGGGAAAAAAATATCATGGGAAAAACATGGAGAGTAGAAAAGGGCAATAACCTATACAAAATGCTATGAAACGAACACCACAATGGATGTTTCAACAATGCAACTTAATCAAAGTATACTTCCCCACACAATGGCATTCAATATTCCATTTACTTTTTTTGCCCACATTTGCTTCACCCACCCCCATCACACAACAATGCCAGAATGCATTGATGCTCACACGGGCAAACACTTATCGTTGAGCTTCTGTGTATCAAGGACACCAACTCCACTACCACCAATCCATAGAATCACCAAGCTCCATGTCGCCACCCCAAAACCCATTCAATTTCATCCCATCCAGACCATCTACGACATCGAAAAATCCAATTCACTATTGGCCTAGCGGAAACTTAAAAACAAATAGCCTCTCAGTCAGGACATCTCCAGTGCTTCCTATGATTCTTAAGTGTTTTTCTAATAGTTCTTTTACAATTTCCCTATTTTATCTATAATATTTAGTGGTAAATAATATAGCTTGAATTTTGAATTGACAATCCAACTGTTACATAGAATTTGTTGTTACATCTTGTGTAGACAATGATAGAATTTGTGGTAAGTAGGAATATGCTACAAAATAAAATTTGCACATGCATTTCACTGACCTATTATAAAATCACTTAGAAATCAAAGGAAAATGAGATATATTTCAAAACCCACATTAATTAGAATATTAAAATATGGAGAATAGAACAGGCACAATACGATAATGAACAGTTTGGTATGGGGAACTAGAAATAAGAATATCTTGAAGAACACTTTGTTAACAATAAGTTCAAATAGTTGAGAAAAAATAATAACATGAAACATATTGATAGAATAGGAAAATAAGAATTGGAAAAGACCTATTAGTAAAACACTTAAGAACGTGAGGAAAATGATAGATGTTATGAAAACCACATTAAATAGAACTTTAAGATATGGAGAATAGAAGAGGAAAACTATGCTAATGAGAAAATTTTTACAGGGAACTGAAAAGAAGAATATCATGAATATCCACTTGCCTATAAAAAACTTCTCATTACTGTAGGTCACCTATTCTATTCTCCATGGTGTTAAAGTCTATTTAATGTGGGTTTCCGACCATCTGCTCTTTTCCTATGATTACTAAATGTATTTCCACTTATATAATAAGTATTATAATGACACTTATTTGGTGCTAAATATTATAGAGAAAAGCCACATTAAATAGAATTTCAAAATATGCAACATAGAAGAGGGAAACTATGAGAATGAACGGTTTGTTATGGGGATCTCGAAAGAAGAGTGCCATGAAGAATAGTTTGTCGTGGGGAACTACAAATAGATGAGGGGAAATAAATATCATGGAACATATTGATATAACACATATAACATGTTCCATCCAAACAAAATAACCATGACATTTAAGAGTTTATTAGAAGGAGCTTGAAATAGTTGAGGGAAAAAGAGTATCATGAAACATATTGGTACAAGACATGCAGTCTATGTAACAGTTGCAAGTTTTATTAGAATAACACTTTAGAATCACATGTAAATGGGTGTGTAATAGCTTTTTTACAATTTTTCTATTTGTCTAGAATATTTAGTGCCAGCGAATGTAGCTCAAATTTTATCGATTAAGTTTGTGGCACTATAGGAAATTTTTATATGTTATTGCTACTTATTGGCTTTACGAGTTCTATTTAATGTTGTTTTGGTGCCAAAGAATGTAGCGAATTTTGATTTGACAATCCTACTCTTGCATAGACTGCTTGTCTTGTATGAATATGTTTAGTGTGGATTTTCAATTATGTGTGATGAATATTTTTAGTGTGGTTTTTCGATCATGTGTGATGAACTAGGAAATTCAAACACATAAGAATCTTTTTCGGTATACCCATTAAGATAGGACCAACTGTCTATTAACATATGAGTGATTGCATATATATATGCAGAGGGTTAGTATGAAAGCAATTAAGTGTTATTCTAAAACTTCTTATAGAGTTTCTCTATTTGTGTATAATATTTAGTGCCAGGTAATGTAGCTCAAATTTTTAATTGGGTCTATGGCGTTATACACATTTTGTACAATTAGTTCCTTGGTATCTTTCTAATTATTTTAACTTTAAATCCTTACAAAGAGCATGGTGTAGATTGTGAATGGTATGTGGAAATCAATGCTTTGAAACATACACAGACACATATACACATATATATTGAAGACAAATCTAGAAAATCATTTAATTAAGAATTGTGTTCTTGTGTTATTTTTTTCGCTTGGCATGACACTTTAGGAGTTTCTTATTTTATTCTTCCTCTGACAAGAATTTTTTTTGACTTTCAAATTTCTAAAATTTTATGCTATTTTTAACTCTTTTTATATTAAAATCTACATAAATAAAAATAAATATAGCATACACAACTGTTTAGACATACATGTGTATATATAGATTGATGTTGCATTGTGAAATGAGCCATAGTGGTTTTGGTCTATATATTTCTTCCTATATGTATATTTTTAAATATGAAAGGGGGATTTCAATACATATGTGTGTGTGTGTGTGTGTATCTCTATGTTTCAGGGAATTCAATACGATTTCCCTTTTTGTCAATAATATTTACAAGAAGTGTGTGTTTCTTGCTCGGGGTTTTGGTTAGAGCCCACAAAGCTTCATGATGCGAATATGGAAGGGAGTAGACTGACCATACATTAATATATTTTTCTTTCCAGCATCATATATTTCTACCTGGTTATATACATGGACACAAAAATTCTCTGACATGCTTGCCTATGAAAAACATACTCTATTCTATTGATTGAATTTGACATTGTTTCCACAACTCCCTTTCCAAGTTCCCAAATAGATCCCTTATTAATTTTTTTTTACCAACATGGCATGCACTCAAAATCTTCCATATTATCTATTTCTATTTAGAATAGATGGTGCTACACTCTATTATTGTATATCTATATTTTTCCATTTATACTATTGCATAGATATAATAGACATTCAACAAAATTAGTCTATTGTAAATTGTCTATCTGAAGTTCTTCCACGGTCCAAGAGATCGATCCAATACAACTTATCCTTGTTAAACACCATCAACATTGTGCATATATATGCGTATATTTATATATATGTATATATATACATACACATGTATATATATACACACATACATGTATATATATACACATATATACGTATATATACAAACATTGTGAACTGTATGTGAAAATCGATGCTTGGAAACATAGAAAGATCCATATATGTATATATATATACTGAAGACAAATAGACTAATTGAATAAGAGGTGTTGGAATAACACATATGTAGTACTAAATATTATAGACAAAAACTAAAATTGGAAAGAAGGGTTGGTGATGGTTGAGCTACTTGCCTCATAGTGCGGAAAGAGCATGGTACGTGTTTTCACATGCGAGGGTTAATGCATCCTACCATTTTTCTGTGATGGAACATATTGTTACAATGCAAGAAACCTATGTAACAGTTATAAGAGGTATTAGAATAACATTTCACAATCATGTGTAAATGATAGATGGACGGAAACCTTTTCCCTTCTTTCAATTTCTTTGGTTTGTGTATGTTTTCGTATCATATGTCATTTACCTGTGACTCTTGTATATTTTCCTAATTGATACAAGATGAAAAATCTATCTAAGGATTGACTTCTCAATTCTAAATTCAAGATACACTATTTGGCACCAAACACTATAGACAAATAGGAAAACTATAAAAGAACTATTTGGAAAATACTTAAGAACCACGGTTTAATAACAAATGGTTATAAATCATTTTTAAATATGGAGCATAGAAGAGACAAACTATGAAAATGAACAGTTTGTTATGGGCAACTGAAAAAAATAATATCATGAAGAACAGTTTGTTATCGCAAACTTCAAACAGATGAGAAAAAAAGAATATCATGAAATATTTTGATACAACACATATAACATGTTCCATCCAAACAAAATAACCATGAATTTTTTTTCGGAATTTTAAGAATTGGAAACAATCCTTCTTACAAGGACAATAGAATAATTGATTACAGGGACCTTCAAATAAATGAGGCAAAAATAATATTATGAAACATATTGATACAAGACAAGCAATCTATGTAGCAATCCCATTGTCAATTCTAAATTCATAAACTTTTTGCAATTCTTATTAACCAATGAGGCACATTTAGCAACATAATTTGTTCAAGAAGTAAGCTCCACACCGTCATAAAAACCCAGGGCAAGTCTCCTTTATTTCTCTATAGTATTTAGTTCCAAGTGATGTAGCTCAAATTCCCAATTAACTCTATGGCATTATAGCCATTTTGCACATATTGTGACTACCCATTGCCTTTACAAGTTTTGTTTACTATGCGGTTACTCTGAAAGAATGTACTTCTAATTTTCAATTGACATCCCAATTGTTACATAGGCTACTTCTCTTTTATGAATATTTATCTTTGAGCATCTTTATGCACCTTTTTAGTCATTATGTTGTCTTTATAGTGTACTGAGTGAAGCTTTGTGGATGGCTCTCTACTTCAAACAGATAAGAAAAAAAGAATATCATGAAACACATCAATACAAGATTCAAGGTACATTATTTTGTAATAAATATTGAAGACAAGTAGAGAAATTGTATAAGAGGTGTTAGAGTGATTAATTTATTGTTCATGTCTTTTTCCATTTTGATTTTTTAACTATTTTTCATATAGCTCTTTTACAATTCCCCTTTTTGCCTATCATATTTAGTACCAAATAATGTAGATCAGATCTTCAATTGTCAATCCAACTATTACACAACTTTCTTGTTTCAATGTGTATCACACTGTTCATTTCTCCTACTTTTCCATAACAATCTACTAATTATCGTAGTTCGCCTCTTTTATTTTCCATATACTTTAAACTTCTTAACTATTTTTCTAACAACTCTTTTACAATTTCTCTATTTTTCTATAATATTTAGTGCCAGATAATGTAGCTCAAACCTTTGATTATCAAGCCAGCTATTAACTATATTTCTTGTCTTGTATCAACCTATTTAATGTGGATTTCTAACCATCTATCACTTACCTGTCATTCTTAAGTGTTTTTGCAATAGTAGTTTTTAAAAAATTCTATTTTTGTTATTGTGTGATATATGATAAGAGTCCTTGAGATTTTCCATGGACCTTACTAACCTCTTTTATTTTGTATCTATATTTTTTCATTCATAATGTTGTGCAGATACAATAGACATTCAAGAAAATTATCAATAAATAGATTCAGTGAACCAATTGTAAATATTATTAATCACTTCTCTCACTTTCTTTGCAATAGAATGTAATTCTACTAGGAATCTACCTTTTCAGATAGACAAATCAACGTAGTCAATGACATCCTATGTAATACATAAACATATAACATTTTTTTCCTGATGAGCATGTTGCTTTTGAAGGTGGATATCTGGATAATTGTAGTCATCGAATAAACAATTATTGGATAAATATTTTTGAAGCACATATTTCATTTAAAATCATGAGGATGAAGACACAAAATAAGCTATTTTGGCCTACAGAGAATGTAGGGAAATGTTATAAAACTCGTGGAATTTTTCATAACTTTATAATTAATCGCATTTTCCAAGAAATTATAAGTTGTACTATTTTCCATGGATTTTATAGCATTTCTTACTGAATGTTCTATAGCCCAAGAGTGCTTTGATGACCATGCCTCAAATTTTCCATATGGTGATTATGTCGATCGAGTGTTGTGTATACGTCTACTTCAGCTCGAGTGCTCCAAAAAAAATGTTCATCACTCCCAACTATTTAATGTTAGCATATCAATAAATAGGTTTAGTGAACCAATTGTAAATTCCATTAATTGTTTTTAGTTTCACATTTTATTTATTGGTTTTGCACATATACTTAGTCACTTTTAATGCTTCCTTTTTTATTCCAATGGGTTGAGTAGAATATCTTTTTGGAAGTCAAATAAATCATTGTTTCCCCACAAAACAAGGCATACCTTTTAATTCAATTATTCTAAAATTTCAAAACATGTGTGTCGTGCCATCACATCCTTCCTCTCGTGAGCTTTGTTTATTTGTTCTCAATCAAAAAAATTGTAAGTTAGTCTTCAATTGGACTATGCACATCTTTCCTCTCTAAGGGCTATTTGTTCTTATTCTATTTGACCATCTATTTATTATTTTGGTTTAACTAATTCCTTCTAATTTTTTTCATACACCAATTATAGAACATCTATTTACTAGAATCAATCAATGAAAATCTGATATTTTTATTCTAATGGACTAATTTTGTATCCTTTCTACTTGTGACCATTTTATTATACTACTACTAACCCATAAACCACATGGATAATAATGATTTTATTTAAAAAATTATGGACTAAACACTATTCATAAAAACTATTCTTATATTAAAGATATTTATTTGGTGGTCATTTTGGCACTTTTTCGGGGCTTGAAACTTTCATCTTGGCCCTCAGAATGGCAATTTAGTGTTTTTTTCTAGTTTTTTAAAGTTTTTTTTGTTAATAACTCAAAACTCATGTTTCAAATTTCGGATGTTAGTTGGAAATTCATCCTATCTTACTTTTAGGAAGTTTTTGGGAAGAAACATGACTCTCAAAGTTATGCATGTGATATTACCAAAAATGGAAAAATCTTACAATTGTCAAAATCTGCGAGAAAAGGTTGGCTTGATCAAAGTGAAGGAAGGAAATGAAGACCAAGAGTTCTTCGTGTTATCATTAGCTCATTGTATCAAGTGTTTTTAAACACTTTGGGAAGAAATTATAATTCCTCTTCTAAGGATTTGCTATATTCTTGCTTTTAGGATTTACTAAATTTCATTTGGCCTTAAAAAGAACAAAAGAAATGGTTAAAAAGAATCATAGGAAAATTGACTAGATTTTATTTTGGGCTTAATCAAAGAAAAAAAAAATTTCACACTTCAAAATTGGTGCTTAAAAATAATTCATATCATTGCTTTGTGGTTTAAAATGAACATGCGTACTCTTTGTTTTGTAATCTTTTACACAAAATAATATCATTTAGAAAAGGCGTATACACTTCTCTCGCACTTCATAAGAGATCTTGAGAATCAAAAATTTTTCTTTATGATATTAAGTCGTGTAAGTGATTACCTCCACACATCAAAATTGGATCTTAAAATTTGAACAAAACATGTGAGCGTGAAGAAAAGGCATTGTGTGTGCTCCCGTCCAAATGTGTTAGGTGGTCAAACCTTAAATGCACTCCTTCCCTATTATCCACCTTTAGAGAGCCTTACTTGGTGGGAAAAATTACTCACCCCAATGGAACGACTCAAACTGGTAACGAGCTAAATGTCAAGCTACTCCCAATCGGTATACAAATTTGAATGTTGAGGAAAGCTCATCATTACAGAAGCTCCTACGGACAAGCAAGTGATACTCTTTATATGAGTTGATCTTACCTCTCATGTGGCCTTCTTAACGGGTGCCTTGATTATGAACCAATTTCTGTAGAAGCCAAAATCCTAATCTATTTGTTGGTGGAAGAATAGTCATTCTAAAGCTGCCCCACATTCTTATGACTCCTAGTAGAGATGAGAAGTATGCCTTGAGAGATTCATGGGTATTGATGCTTGGATGACTAAAAAGTGTGTGTTGTGGAGGGGAGCTAGTGTGGTCAAGTATCTAATAATTTTCTAAGAGTAAGCGTAGCTAGATTTATCCAAGTGGGAACCCAACGAATATTGTCTCATTTTATCGTAGGATTGTGCATCACTTTGGCATCAAAATGCTTTTCTTGGATCTAAAACACTTGAAAATAAACATCCACCAAATCCTGAAAATTTCAAACCTTTAGGAGGAGAAAATAGATTTGAAAAAATCCTAGTGCTATTGCTTTCCCTAGGGATTCTATCCTTAGAGACTTCTAAGCATTTAAATTCACATCACAATCTTCTCTTACTAAAGTCAACATTAGGGAACTATTGCCTTGATTTTCTTGATTTCCACATAATGGACTTTGTGGGATGAAAATAAATTGGGACATTAGACATTTAGTTTGAAAAGATAATCAATAGAGTCTTTGTGGTAAAAAGAACTCATAAAGAAAAGTTAAGAACAATTGAACCCCACACATGTGCTTGGTATCTTTTGGTCATATGGTTTTTCATGCCAACATTGGTCTTTTGGTTTAAAATACTCTTAGGGAAAAGCATGCTCACCAATATCTTGGTCTAGTAAACAATTCCTTCTTAGGTGCATTTAGGATCAAAATCAAACACTTCATCCATGCAAACATTTATTGTCTCTATCTCACAAACAAATTTTGAACCATTGGAAAAATCATTCATATTAGACTTTTGGTAAATCCTTCAATCAAAATCAAAATCACTTTGTTTGGCTAAATGTTTGTGGATGAATCCTTCCTCGTGCATTTAGTTGAATTATCACCTTTGTGAAAAAGTTTACCCCAAGATAACACCCAACATCTTGGGATTTATAAGTCCATTATCCAAATCAAACCCATTCCAAATAAAAATCCAAAATCCCAAAGTGTAGTATTCCTCCAAAGTTTTTAAAATTTCAAACACCCATATCACTCACCCTTTCATCTTTAATCTCATCATTGGTCATAAACACTTTAATGGTTCACTTTGGCAACAAGGTCAAAACACAAGAGGAACATGTAATGTAAACTTGATTTATACATCATGAGTAATCCAAGTCAACCAAACTATCAAGGCCTTACAATACCAATTGTTTGTCAAAACTCACATTTATACAATCCATACATAGGATCATTAACTCCTACAAGCCTCAAAGATCCAAAAAATGTGAGTTTTCCCAATCTAAATTTTGGACCACCTTTCCCGATGATAGATTTAAATCAAAGTCCAAACCTACAAATCTATCAACCAATTAATCAATGCACGAGTCTTTAAAAAAGAGACATTATCCCACCAAATCCATACATGCCAAATATGAATATATCAATTACAATTTTACCAAACATGAACATTTCAAGTCCACACTTGGTAAAATTTGGGATAGATATGTTTGCAAATCATGAAAATTTTGTTCAAAGTCCAAGCAATATGTTAACATCTCCAAAATAAATCACCATAAGGTCAATTTAAAGTACAGATATCACAAGGTAACAAGCGAAAATACACACCACTTGGGAAACCAATCAAATCGTTCATGCAACAGTTGATACAAGAAAATCTCACTAAAATCCCCGTTTATGAGAATTATCAAGAGCCCTGGAAGTTAAACAACCAGGGTATAATGAGACTGCACCTTTGTGATTTCCACAAAATAAAGTGACACACAACATCAAATTATATTTGACTTAATAATCTCATCCAAGACCTTATTGATCAAAAAATAATAACTATTGGGGACAATGATCAGGATTCAACCATTAGCAATAATAGTGACAATATCTCCTCCACAATTGTTGAAAATGATGATCAAGATCTATCCATCATTGAGCACCTTGAATATGTTTCTACCTCATCCAAAGATAAAATCAACATACATCAAGAGTCACTTTTTGATCATGATAAATACCCCTAAACAATATCCAACAATGATCTATTCAAAGGAGTGCTAACATTATTTGATCCTATAATTGGTGATCCTTCCACCATTGATCATGTTGACAATGTCTTTACATTACCTAATGATCTAGAGGACATATCTCAATAATTTATTCCAAAGAATGATCATCATCTTTCACCAAAGTCTAGCAATGGTCCTTTCCAAGACATATTGACATCCTCTGACCTCATGGTTGCAGATATTGAAGGAATCTTTAACTCAACATTTGATCCAAATTCACTAAAAGATCAATGGGATATTGAGCCATTTCCCATGCCTAATAATGATGTCGAAGAACCCTTTGTAAGAAATCCATCCTTTAAAATTGAACCATGTCAAGAACTTGATCCAAAGCATGTCGAAACCAATTCTGAAATCGTTCAAGATCAAGAATTTTTATCTCCACAGTACTACAATGACCTACTAGGAACTTTCCTATCTATAAAAAATGACACAAATGATGATCATATCCATATAGAACATACTCCTCCATCAACCCATGAGATGATTACTTTGGATGGACATGTAGATGATCTTCATTCAAAACAAGAGTCTCATACTCTTGATATCATTACCAAGGAACAAGGTTCTCCTACTCTTAAAATTTGTACACATGATCAAGATATAGAAACATCTAGAGACATGTCAAAAATTGGTCATGAATAAGGCTCCTACAAAAGTGATGAATCAGAAACATCCTGTGAAATGAATCATGAGGAAGAATTTTATGTGGATGGTGGATTATTAACACCTCTTGAAGAAGCATTAAAATTAGATATTTTGCAAGATCAATCCAAAGATATCAATCAAGAAGTCATCCCACACATGGAGGATTCTATCACTTATAAACTTGGATCACTTACCTTTTTTAGAGGAAGCTATCTTATCAATGAAGAATTTGTCACCTTTGAAGATCCACCACAAAGTAGAGAAGGATTAACAACTTTTTTCCAAGGTAAATCATATCCTATTGCAAATAAAATGTTTCAATAGATGAATTATCAAGGCACGGGATTAGGCCTACATGAATAGGGTATCCTAGAACCAGTACAAATTACTAGCAATCCTAAGCATCAAAGTATTGGTTATTTGACAATTAAGGGATCTAAACATATCAGTGATACCTCTATAATATTGGGGGCAATTTTATCTAGTGCAAACATCAACATAGGGAGCACGAAGGATCCTTATGATGAAATTGATGCCGATACTATAACCAACCACATCATGAATCTTCATCCACCCATCATCCCATCCACGAATTGGGACCAACATCAAAAGAAATATTTGAATCAAAGCATGAAAAAAATCATCAAATAAAAAGAAGTAGTGAAGCATGAAGGATAAATCAAATACACACGGATACCAAAGAATACAAAGAAATATTATCCCTATCAAACTCCATTAGTCAAAGAAACTATGGAGGAAATAAAAAAGGTAAAAGTATCCATGAAATATGTCCAGAAAGGAAAACATAGGATTCTCAAGTGACATAAAAACTATATCAAACAATTGGTCCTAATTCCATGCACACTTTTGTACCCACCCATTATTTCTCAAATTCCCAAGTTTCGAGAGTCAAAGGCTCTAAGCTATCAACCAATCCATATTTTATTCCTAAACACACTTCACCATCCACACCTCCATGCATGATATCCAATTCTCACATTGACCATGTATTGCCAACAACCCTTCATCATAAGGATTCAAAAGGCATTCTATTATGATGTGTGCATATCTAGACAAAGTTAACTCTAATATCAACAAAGTAGATTAGGAATCTCAAAAGTTGCATTGAAATGAATGTATATTGGCAAAGCGGCTTCTTCAAGTAGGATATCAATGGCACATTATGACAGAAGCATCTACATTGACACCACTAGGTGGTTAAACATGAGCTTGAAATATTTTACAAAAAATCAAAAAATCATGAAAATAATAAAAATAAAAATTATCCTCTAGTGAAAACCACTATGGTGGCACTTTGGATAGGTACCCTGATGAAAACCTGGAAAATATACATTATGTGTAGAATCGAGCATCTATGTGCACTAGTTTAGTTGGAAGCATCTTAACCCATCCATAATAAATCCAACATTCCATCCATCCCATCCATAATAAATCCATTCATCCACGAACCATTTATCCAATCAATTTTCATCCATCTACATCCATAGTCCAAATTATCTTGATCTTGACCAAGTTTTGTGTACACTTTACACTTTCTTATGGTAAACATCTTGACATGGGTCATTTTCATTGATCCTATCCTATCCAACATTATCTAAGCCATGAAGAATTATCCAGATGAGAATTTTATTTTCGAACACCTTATCTTATCACAAGATAATCCTTGGCATCCTTTGCATGCTTACCATCTCCATCCATCCATCCATCTATCCAAGAATCCATCCATGGCCTTCAAAACAATGCTAGACATTAGGGGCAGATATTTACGTCTTGCTTCAGGAATAAATCTTGATCTTTATCCTCAAACTTAAGTGGTGATTTGAAAATTTGCAAAAAAAAACTCAAATTGGTCAAGAATTTGTGATCCAAAATCCAAATCACAAACCCATGACATATTTTGATGAGAAGATATTCCTTATCAAGCTTTATCTTTTATCGAACATCAATCCAAATGATTAATATCAATCGCATCTAATTTACATGTCAACGCCACATCAAAGCATTCAAAAAAAAATTGTTCCAAGCCAAGATTCAAAATCTTGATCAATAAAATCCAATCAATCCATCATCATCTCGGGATATCCTTCCCAATCCTTGTGTTTCTTAACACTATCCTTGCATTGTTGAGTGTCTTCAAAAATGTTATCATCATCAATCCATCAATCCGAGCAATCAACCCTAGCTTGGTTTTCAAAAAAAATCCCAAAACAGAGCACTGATATCATATCCATATATCCAAATCGTCAAAATCATGTGAAAATACCCAAAAACATCCAAAACATATCAAAAATCCAAAAAGAGGTAAAAATAGTAAAAAAAAGTAAAAAAAAATGGTATCTGAACTACGTCGTCTTTGAGATTAAACGTAGGAAAGGATAATCTTTGATTGGCCCCCGAGACACAAAATCCGAAATCATTCATAAAATCTCATAAAAAACCAAAAACATTGGAAAGTTTGAAAAACCCAAAAACAGGCTCATAACATTTCAAAAACATAAAAACCATCCAAATATTTGAAAAATACATCCATCCAATTTTTCTTTCACTTGCAATAATCTCATCCATAATAAATCAATCATCACCTTCATACTTTGGCAAAGAAAACAAAAACAAGGTCACAACAATCAGAAAAATAAAACTTCAAACGCAAAATCAAAATTGAAACAACAAACTTTTAAATGCAAAATCAAACTCTTGATCATTCACAAACATGTAAATTGACCTTATATCAATGGCATTTTCGAACAAACTATTAACTTGCCACCATCGACTAACATGTTCTAGGATGTATCCTTCCTACAATAGGCATTATCTGTTGGAAAAACACTTTGGATACTTATCGTAAACAAAACAACTTGCCACCATCCACTAACATGTCTTAGGATGCATCCTTCCTACAATGGGCATTATATTTGGTAAACACTTTGGATACTTATCCTAAACAAAACAACCTGCCACCATCCACTAACATGTCTTAGGATGCATCCTTCCTACAATGGGCATTATCTTTGGCAAAAAAATTGGATACTTATCCTAAACAAAACATGTCCCCTTGGCTAGGGTTATGAACAACATTGGCTTGTTTGTGTACTTTATTTTTTCTTTTAATTTGTCTTATTGCGCTTATTCCAATGACCTCTCAATGATATCCAAACAAAGGGATTTAGAGAGAAAGGAATTGAGCGAAACGATCATTATCTTTTTATTTGTTGTGCTTGTTAGACATCCTTTTAAAATAACTTTGTCATTCATTCTTTGTGTGGTTTGTAGGGAGATTTTTTTAGATGTCTTGTTGACCACATAGGAAGGCTTGTTTTTCTATGTTTTGGTCTGAGATGTTTAGAATATCTCAACTGCATTTTAAATAAGATTTTGTATGTCAGGTGTGAACAGGAATACTACTCCTATCTGTTTGTCAATTCAAAGTCCATCACACTAGGTGTAACACCATCTTGGTTCTTTATACCTTGATGCATCGTGCCTATGTGTGTTATCAAACATAAGGTAAATATCCCTTTTAAAATCCCAATTCCTGATAAGCAATGCATCATCATCATCATCATCATCATCTCTAATAAAGTAGGCTTGTTGGATCTTCTTTCTTCTATCTTCTTTTCGCTCTAACAAGGTACCATGATAGTTAATCATCATGACTAATGCATCCATCCTGCATCAAAAAAATGTCAGCATATTGCATATCATATAGAAAGCATCATCCATCTCACATGCATTGCATAATATTTTAAGTTTTTAAAGATAATATAGATTTTTTATTCTTAGCATCTTGAAAAAATCTCATTTGCATCATCATCATCATATAGATCTGTTAGTCTAAACATCCATACATCCATCTTGAACCTCTTTGTAGGGAGATTGATCCTCAAATTGAACTTTTCACTCGATCTCTCGAGGGGGAAATGTACTAGTATACTTCTTTCCAGTAGGGCATCTGAAAAAATCAGATTTTTTTTGAAATTTGATCACAACAAGATTATTCTTTGAACCAACCTAACAGGAACATTACCTCGAAGAGGGAAAAATGTAGACATGAAAAATATACAAATTGATCTTACACATCTGATCCTGATCTTACTAACATGACTTCTTCCCCAATCATCCCCTTTACTGGTCAATTTAATTGAATAATCTTTATTTCATTAAGTTTATCATATTTCCTCTCTTAATTAAATAAATCAAATTTATCTGATTAAGGGTATGTGCAAGATCATGATGGGCCAAAAAGTGGCGATATGTAAGCCATACATGATGGCTCATGTGGTTGACGACTTTTTTTTTATGCAAAATTGATGAAACGAAAAGGGTTTTTAGAAGAGATTCTCATCTTTCCACCAATATAAATTATACTTTTCTTTGAATTTAATAAATAATTATTATTCATTCTTTATTAGAATTATGAATAAAGTCCTGATTGATAGGCTAATTGAAAAAAATCTATAACTTTCAAATGGTATCATATTTTTTGAATCCGAAACATGCGTCACATTCTATGCTTCTCATAACTTAGGATTAAAAAAATTAAAATTGAATTTCATTAATTTTTGACCAAGTTAAGGTGGTTAGACATACGAGATTTTATATTTTTTAAAAGTTGTAAAAGAAAAATCATAATTAATTATTTACTTGGAAAAAATTATAAAAAAATATGCATCACATCGGGACATGAGTCCTCTACTTATATATAAAATCTTATTAAAAAAAATTATCATTTTATTGTTGTTAGGGTGGTAAGACAGATATCTACTTCTTATTTTTACCCTGAAATTTAAATACTACTACATTGAAATTTCAAATTTTCACCAAATAGATTTTTTATTTTAAGTAAAGGTCTAGTAGTTTAGAAACTACATTCAATTTTCTACAGATTCTATTTTTACATTTTTTTGAAATAATATAGATAACTTATTCATTTTTTTACGTTAAGTTGTCTAACTCTAATTTTCTGTCTTTTTATTGCCACTTAAGGGTCTATTTTTTCCATGATGATCCTGCACATACCCTTAAGTCATTCGCTTCTATTAATTAAATAAATCATTTTTAATTAATCTTATAACCGCTTTGGTAATTAAGTAATGCACTTTATTTAATTTCTCTCTAAAGTGATCTCTGTTAAATTAAATAAATTAATCTTTATTTGATTTAATCTAACATCACCCCCTTTTGATTAAATAAATCAATCTTTATTTAATTAAATCTAAAATCATTATTCCTCTCAACTTTGATTTATTTAAATCCTAAAATCTAAGTCAAAATTATTAAATCATCTAATTTCTACCTAAATTAATCAAATCATGATTAATCCTGATCCCAATCCCTCAAATCCTTTGAATTTTGCAACTTGCACAAAAAAATTATTTTATTTGATTTAATAATTCCTCTATTTTCTCTCAACTTAGGGAATATTCCTCAAATTTTAAAATCCCTCCAAAAGGGATGAGTATGTATCCAATAAGGCATTAAAGGCCTCTTACATGTCCTTTGCCTTGAGCCAAGTGGCATTTAATCCATTTCTCCTCTCCCTCCAACTTGTCATTTCATGAATTTTAAACTCGACCTAATTGTATTTATGTGCAAAATGTGCTCATTCCTCCTCCAATCATAGGTGGACAAGTGGCCTTCTCTCATTGGCTGGTATTTTGTCCCACATTCATAGAAATCCTTCAATCTTCCATTCTTCAAATCTATAAATAGGGGCCTTCTCCTATTGAATTGATCATCCACAATCCAAGCAAGTCTATTATACTTAATTTCACTTAGAATTTCATCCATTGCATTCAAATTTCATAGTTCTGTATCAAATTTGTCAAGGTTATCATCACATTGCATCAAGTAGCTTCCAATATTCGTCACATTGCAAAAAGGAATTGGGAAAGGGCCATTTTCCACATCAAAATGGCACCAATTCCCCATGGGATTGAGGGTTTGAGTGTTTTTGAATAGGATTTGATAGATTCATTTGATTACTTTACTTCATTTCTTGTTCTTGGCATTTGGATGAATTGCACGGGGAATTTGTATTCTAGATGTGTTTCTTGACTAACATTATGTTGTTTTGTCACTTTGGTGCAGGTCTAAGATATCAATTCACAAAATGTATTAGTGTTGTGAGTGCCTTCGAGTTAGATCTATCTTGCTAGCTTTGGAGGATTGATAAGTTTGGCCTTATGAGAAAATATTATTTTATACATTGTAAGGTGTTTTAAGATATGAAAATACTCATGACTCTTAAGTACAAGAATCATGCTCTATTTTCATTACACTTAACATAAGCCCCCCTTTTTGTGTGGATATTTTTGTGGGGCCAAAGAAACAAGAGATGACTTGATGTTAAGGTTTTAAATTATTTGTTTTAGTTCTCGAAAAAATAAAATTGAAGAGAGAGAAGGGTATGTGCAGGATCATGAGGGGTCAAAAAGTGGCAATGGGAAAAAAATCACGTTTTGGATCGACTCAAAAATGCAGAAATGCAGAGTTGATTTTTTTTAGGTTTGAATGTCAGTACATTGCTTGAAAGCAATACCTGAACCTAATTTTTCAAATCAGATATCCGATTTTCAAAAGCTTGTATAAATAAAACAACCCAGCTGTTAAAAGTCATTTCTCACAATTTCAATGCGGGCACACAAGGAGAAGAAGAAATCCGATATCCGATTTCATGAAAAATCTGACTTGTAAGGTAAGTTATTGGGTTTTTTTATGTTTTAATCAAATTTTCTATTAGATTCTTATAATTTTAAGTATTTTTTTACGAATTTGTTTTCAAAAATGCGGTTTTTTACTAATTTTTTATTAAAAACTAGTGTTTACAAAGAATTTTTATTAAAAATTAATATTTTTAAATGGATTTTGATTAAAAACTAGTTTTGTTGATGTATTTTTATCAAAAAATAGAGTTTGTTATGAATTTTTGTTAAAAAGTAGAGTTTTTTTTGGATTTTTATTAAAAACTAGGGTTTTTTTTTACAATAATTTCATTTATATTGTGTAAATTTAATTAGATTAGCTGGTTTTTAACTTTAATCAGGTATTCTGGCTGAGAATTAAAATGTACAAATGCCAAATGCTCCACCACCTCTGCAACCACCAATTGAAGAATTAATTGGTGAAAAATTGGGGCAATTGTCAAGTTTATAAGGCAATCCCTCGATTGAGAGATATGACAAACACATTGAAGGAAATAATTAATTATATAAAAACAATCTCCACCCAACTTAATTCCTTTCATTCATGGCAAAATGACATGAGGGAATATTATGCATGTGGATTGTCTTATGATGATGTGAAAGATCTCCAAATAACCAAATCCCAAATAGCCTCTTTATTCACTAACCCCAGCATCGGTTTTCTAGTGAATGTTAATAAAACAAAAATTTCTATAAAATGATGCATGAATAGGGACATTGTAGATAACTTTTGGGATCATTTGTTTATGGGTTTTGATAAACCATCGAACAACAATTCTGATATACCATTTTAATTTATTAAAATATTATATGCTGAGTTTTTCTTAGGGCATCATGTCAATTACTTTGACATTAAACCCTTCCAGGGCGTGAGTGGAGGTATGCCCTAGGATAGACCAGGGGTAGTTAGTGTAGTCTCACACCCAAATGTTCCCCTTCCTCCCCTTAGTCCGCCACCTCCAATATATCATCTAGAGATTATCTAGGATGCAACCACATAGACTATTCGGGCTATTCACTCTTTGAGTGGTCATTTGGTTCCGCATGCTTCTGTAGTAGCACAGCCAAATTCTGGTGCTATTAGCGAAGGCTCGAGTTCTGCTACATCATCCTCCTCAGCTCCACATATTTGTGTGCCACATAATTTCACTATGAGTCACCAGATATGCTTGGGTCCTCTATATAGCCCGCTGAGCATCCCTTGGACATTTCTAATTATGACCTCCATGATGTGGACATTATAGATCTATTGTATGGGAGTGGAGCACACCCTAAAGAGTCCTCTCCTGCTAGAGAGGGGGATGTTGGAATAGTGACACAGGAAAGATTTAAGTTGTAAATTCATAACTTGCATTTGTTTTTAAATGAATATTAATAAGAGATAGTATCAAGTACTAATATTTATTTACATGGTATATTTAATAGTTGATGTCTGAGGAGGAGCTCACACAGGTGACTCATAACACCCTTAGGGCCATTTCATTTGACTTGGACACACACACAGTATATATTTTTTTACTCACTTGTTTACATTTTTTATTATATACTTGCTTGTCATTTGAATTGTCATTAATTAAATTATATAATAACTTATATATTTATCTTATTTTCCTCTTATAGGAAATACCTAGTGTGAGTGAGGTGCAACCTCGTCCAGACTATGGAGGCGCACAGTTAGATAAGGGGAAGGTAATTGAACTCAAATTGGATTGAATTAAGATTTTTAAGATCTTATATTGATTATACATACATCGACATAGATTGGTAGTTTCATATGTACTTGTCATTTTTATGTACAGGCGATTATGAGCTATACAGAGATGTTGACAAGTGACACATCGCCTAAAGGATTAGGTATTGGAAAACCTCAAGGAGTAGGTGTTGAAACACCTCAAGGAGGAGGTTTCGAAACACCTGAAGGAGATAGAGAAAAAGATCAACCTAAAGAAGTATGTGTTTATTTTATTTTGTGTTTGGTAAATATGTTATTATTACCAATAATCGTATGCTAACTTGGATCAATTTTATGTTTTTGTTCACATATATAGATTGGAATTTCAAAAGTTGGTTTGGTATATTCTAGGACTCCCGACCCTTTGAAGAGACGTATATTTCAGGCAATGAAAATTTCAATTCTAGAGTTCAATTAAAATTCAATGTATATTGATTTTGATGTTAATTATTCGATTTTAAATTATATAGTATAACTAATCTCAATTGTGGTTTGAATTTGTCTTGTGTGGCTACCTTCAGAGCCAACAAGTGCTTCAAAGAGGCTCCATTTTGATGATCCACCAGTAGTTTAGGATGAGATAGACATTTTTGCATGTAAATTTTGAATACATATTGAAATGGCATATGCCACATTTTGTAGAACTTTGTTTGAGTAGGCGTTGATGCCATTTTTGTATATGGACATACACTTTATTATTGGATAATTTGATATATAGAAGTTGAAAATCGAAATTTAATTTTTTCCTCATGTGCATGATTAAACTCTAAATTTTTTTAATCTTGAGCAATGGTTAAATATCAATGTACAATAACATAAAAAACAATGGTCATATTATGTTGTTTATATTTATATTGCTGATTACATTGCATTACACATCTTTTAAACTCAAATCATTACTTTACATTTCATAACTAACAACTAGATGTTCATCGATGAAAAATTTCAATTACAATATAGTTTTTACAAAGTCAACCTAAACAGTTATGCAGTTACTTCACATTGCATAACTAAAAACTATGAGCAACTGTCAATTGCATTTGCTTGTCATGGAATTATATGAGACCACATTTCGTTGAAACTTTTTTTCAAATAGTCCACTACCTTGTCTATGCTACCACATTTTTCATACATGTCTACCAAATATTTTTATCAAACAGTTCATTTTTCATACATTTTTCATAGCGACCACATTAAGTTGTAATAAATTAAATGATAGCCTATGGCTATTTAATTTCTACTCATTTGATTTAAATGGATGAGGCTAACCTTCCTTGATATTATTTTTTAATTTATTATTTTCAAGAGAGGCCGACCTCCTTGAAGAGTCACCTTATTTTGTATAAATACAAGGTGATGTTTGTTCATTTCCTCTATCAAGTTCATTCAGCATAATTTGCATTCCAAGCAGAAGTTCGCACTTGAGCAACAATGCTTCATCTCGTAGCAGTAGGCCGATTTCAAGGAGAAGCATATTCAATTGTATCTTTGCATCCAGGAGAGGTGCTATTAGTCATAATATCAAATTCAGCCATGAGCTAGGCTTGAGTTGTAAGTGGATTTCTGCTCTTATTCCTTCATTATATAAGAGACATATTTGTTGGGTTTTTCTCCCTCAAGAAGAGCGTTTTCCCAAGGTATCTTGTTGTGTTTATTTTCTTATGTGTTGAATTTTATGAGTGCTTTCAATTGTATTATCTGATCATTAAAACACTAACATGGTATCATAGTGGGTTTGGAAAATATCGTGATCAGATTTGTTATTGCAGCAATACCTCTATTCCTTTTGTTTTTTGTCTATATCTATCTTAGTCAAGATGGTGAATGGTCTTAAAATTGAGGATAGACTTGAAGGATTATCAAACTTCACTTCATGGAGATTCAGAATTATGCTCACTTTGGAGGAAAATGAATTGGTTGAGTGTGGGGAGGAAATTTTTTTGAACCTACAGATGAGGAAGAGAAAGTTCAATGGAGGAAGAAAGATATCAAGGCGAAGAATATGTTAGTTGATTTCATGAAGAACCATATTGTTCCTCTCATCTCTAAGTTGAAGAAAGTGAGAGAAATGCTTAAGAATTTGGAGGAGATGTATGAGATCAACAATACAAGTCATGCTCTAGCCTTGAAGAAACAACTTCATTATGTTAAGATGGCGAAAGGAGAATTTGTCATCACCTACGTCATGAAGATTTCCAAATTGAGAGATCAACTCTCTACCATTGGTCATATATTTGATAAAAAAGATTTGACCATGTTGACTCTTAATGGTCTTCCTTCATCTTGGGAGTCTTACATTCAAGGAATCAGCGTGAGATCGAAACTTCCCAAGTTTGATTGATTGAGGGTTGACTATATTCAAGAGGAGTCAAGGTTGGCTGCGAGAGGTATTGGATGAATCCCTAAAAATGAAGACAAAATCAACCACTGATATAATAGTACCAATCAGAAAATAATCCTTACATATCCTGAATTATTGATCTAACCACTGAGACCTATGACTATGCCTTCAATACTTGTAGAAAAGATTGTAATTAAAATCTGAAATAAAATCAGCAATAGTGCATTCTTTTGTAACCAACTTGCATCTAGAACCTTCACCTCCACTCTACAAAGTATATTTGACTGTCTCATATCTCTTTTTATCAACAAGATTCTTTCCAAATTCATGTTTGGAACCCTCATTAAAACATTGAACAAAATTTGAAAAGCCACCACATTGTGAGCACTTTACATTTAAACAATCATTTCTATAGAAAAATGAACCATCATCTCTAGAACATAAAATTAGATCTAGCAAGTCCCCTGATGATTTTAGAAGAAGCATTGAACCATAGTCTTGCAACATTTCATTAGTATGCAAATTAGAATGGATACAACATAATAGTTCATGGTACATTGAAAACTCCACATGGAATTTGCAACAACAAGTATTAAAAATCTTAAGAGGCACACAATAAAATGGCTTCAAACCTTCAAAATTCCTTTGCGAGATTTCCATATTTGGATGTGTTTCATTAAATTGGCTGAACAACATTATTTGGCTTGATTCCAAGAAATTTTTAGGATACGGTGTATGGTCTTGATTGCCAATTCTTATCTTTAAAACATTTGTTGCATTGGGTGATACTCTAGAGTTATCATTCCAAAATTGTTGAATTTTCTGCTTTACATTATCGATTAGCTTCTTATCAACATGTGGAAGCCTGCCGAAAAAATCCCATGAATCATTTTGAAGAGGATCATCTATTCTTACTCTTCTTGCAAGTGCTCTATCCAAATTTTTACAATTTACGTCAAAATAAATACAATTTTGTCTCATATAGTGATCCTTTTTCAATGGATGGCTTACTAGGGCAGTTGTAATGACTCTCAGAGCAGCTCTCTTATCTTTTTCCTTGTTATTTTTTCCGATAGACTTGAGAGCATTAAAAATATTTTTGACAATAATAGATTTTTTTTGCTCTTCTTGTTCACATGAATCTTCAATTTTCCTAGCAAAGGTCTCATCTTTTGCATCTTTAGAACTTGTACAAAAAATTGGCATTGCTCGGTCAATGTCTTATTGCTAAAATATTGGTTGAAAAGTCTTCTAGCTCACAACCGAATAGTTTGTGTTGACCTCTTGCCTTCAAATTTTCTTATAATGTTATCATCAATTTCAACTAACCATTTAGGGGTCCTTGAAGGTCTTGAATTTGGAATATATCTTTCTTCCACACAAGGTTCTTCATTTCTCATGTAATTTGGTGAAACATAATTTGCACTTGCTTCAATATTATGTTCAACACCTTCATTTCCAACATTTTCATCTTGAAAATTTTCAATATCAATTTGAATAATTTCATTCCCAATTTCAATATCATGTCCAACATCTTCAATTTTCACCTTGAAAATTTTCATTATAAATTTCAATATTTTCATTCCCAATTTGAATATCATGTTCAACATCTTCAATTCCAACATTTTCACCTTGAAAATTTTTAATATCAATTTGAACATTCTCATTCCCAATTTCAATATCATGTTCTACATTTACACCTTCAACATATTCAATTTCCTCTTCACTTGAAAGATCGTAGGGCTCAGGTTCACCAATATTTAACATACATTGTCTTTTCTTCCTATGACCTTCTCTATCTCTTTGTCTATATTCTGATATTTGTTATTTTGTAAGCTTTCTCTTATGCTTTTGCTTCCGACAACTATTGCTCCCCATTATACCTCATAAAAGATGCTAAAAAATAGTTCCTTATGATGAATTTGAGTACAAGACGCTCCAAAAAGTTGATCTTTGACTCTTCTTGTTTGAAACCGCACGTTTTTCGCTTGCACATTGCTGCAAAATGAATGTAGGGTCCATTGGAATGCACAAAAATGATCCACATGGGGTTTTTCTATGGCCCACAAATCCAATATCCGATCCAATCGAATATGTGATATATAAATTTTTAAATTTTTTTTTGCAATGGTAATATTCTAGCTCTACACATCGGAGTTTCACAAATCGGATATCCAATCCAAATCAGATACCGATCCAAATCGTATGTCCGATTTATGCCCACATAGACCTAAGGTTTAATGGTAGAGAATGGGATAGTGGTAGATTGAGAGAGGGAGAGGAAGAGAGGGAGAGAGAGGGAGAGAGGGAGAGAGAGAGAGTTTAAGGTTGAGGGAGAGAGGGAGAGGGAGAGGGAGAGAGGGAGAGAGAGGGAGAGAGAGAGGGTTTAAGGTTGAGGGAGAGAGGAGAGGAGAGGGGAGAGAGAGGAGAGGGAGAGGGAGAGATGAGAGAGAGAGAGGAGGGAAGGACAGGGAGAGAGAGGGAGAGGGAGAGAGTGAGAGGAGAGGGGGGAGTGGAGAGGAGAGGAGAGGGAGAGTGGAGAGAGAGATGGAGATAGAGAGAGAGAGAGTTTAGGGTTGAGAGAGGGAGAGGAGAGAGGGAGAGAGAGAGAGAGAGCAGAAGAGAGAGAGAGGGAGTGAGAGGATAGGGGAGCAAGAGGAAAGAGGAGGAGGAGATGGAGAGGAGAGAGGATAGGAGAGAGAGAGAGATAGAGATGGAGGGTGGTAGGGAGAGAGGGAGAGGGAGAGGAGAGTGAGAGGGAGAGGAGAGGGAGAGGAGAGTGAGAGGAGAGGATAAATGGAGAAAGGGAGGAGAGGAGGAGGGAGGAGAGGGAGAGAGGGAGAGAGAGAGAGAGGGAGGGTTGGAGGGAGAGAGGGAGAGAAAGAGGAAGAGGGAGAGTGTGAGAGTGAGAGGGTGAGAAGGAGAGAGGGAGAGAGGGAGAGAGAGAGGGAGAGTGGGAGGGAGAGAGGGAGAGAGGGAGGGAGAGGGAGAGTGTGAGAGTAAGAGGGAGAGAGGGAGAGGGATATTGTGAGAGTGAGAGGGAGAGGGATAAAGAGAGAGTGGTGATGAGGTAAAAATAACCTCATCATAATAAAATCTAGAAAGCTCATTCTTGCTAATTCAATCTTAAGCCTATGCCAGTTTATTAAAACATTAGAAGAAGTAATTACTTATTCTTAGAAAAATTATTGTTTCTTTCTTTCTTTTAATCAATTGAGGAAATTGTCCAAAACAAGTTTAATGGGTTGGTTTGAGTGTTGTTGTAGGGATTAACAGGTCATCATGTGGCTGTTGCAAAAGTTATCGAGCACGTGCCTCAATGTAATGCTATGAACCCACTCCTTGAAGCCTCGATGATGAGCTGGAGATTCAGTTTTAGTTCTTTTAATTTGGTTGTTTAAAACTTTATGGCTCTTCTCAAGCCTTCTACATGTTTTAAGAAGCTTTAAAGACATCAAGTTAGTTTTAATTTAAGGAAGACTTTTTCAATGGCTATCTATGCCATCGTAAATTTAGGATCTGGTTAGAAGGTTATCTATAAAAGTGTAATTTCGTAAGTAATAAAGGAGACAGAGAAGAAGTATCGTTATGTTGTTTACATGGATTTGCAAATCACTGTTGCAATGAGTTATCTGGTTTCTGTTTATTGGCAACTGTTAAATTCAATGATGGAGACTGTATGTAGTAAGAGGATTAGAACATCTATAGTTTATGTGAGTTAAAGACAAAGTAGTAGCTCATGAGTTGGCCACTCGAGGGAAGTTAGCCTAGATAGATAAGTATTTTATTGATTAAGTTATTTCCTTTGCTTAGGATAAATTGTTGTTCAGTAGAAAAAAAAAAGTTGTTGAAAATTTTAGTTAGTTGTTCCGAAGCACCATTATCTTTAATTTGTATAAGTTCCCTTATGTAGTTGATAATATTTCTTTACTATTTAGAAGATGCTTAATTATTTGTTTCCTTACTTTTTTTCTTTCGTAGTTTACCAGTTATTTAGTTTACTTGTTTCCATGCTTTCTAGTTTAGTAGTAATGTTTTCTAGATTAGTTGTCTTATTCTTTTTAATTTAGTTTTCCTTGATTTTCTTAGAGTAAGATCATTTTCGAGTTAAGTAGTAATTGATTTTGTTTAGACTCAACTTGTATAGTTTAAAAGAAAAACTGAAAATATAAAATGGGTTGTTTAAATAATCTCCTTTTACAAACTATATTGGACACTACGCGGTTGACAATTGAAATTCAATTATTCTAAAGTAGTAGGACCTAAGGACAGCCTATCACTTTTTTTGGTGCCGTTGCCGGGGATACTTCTTAAAAATCCTTTAAAAATTATTTTTGCTAAAAGTATTATTAGGAGACGGTTTGAATACAAAAGTTTTATGCCAAAAATATCTTAGTCGGCTTTCTTTTTTGCATGGTCCAGAAAAGAGGCCCTCATAAACGTTTTATACCAAATACCCCCCGAAAATACGTACCTATCATACATAGGGAAGCCGAAGGCTGAGATGACCACACTTTTGAAGAATTATTTGAGCCTACTCCACCTGAGGCTTTCCATTATTTACGTGTTGAGCAACCAGTCGAATAGCTAGATATCAAGGAAGTTGTTTTTCAGGAACATACACTTCTAAACACCATGAGAGATCATAGAGATGAACCTAACCACAATGACCCTTAGCTTCCTAGAATGTTTTCCTATCCTATTACATTGGACGTTAATGATGATACTGCTATGAAGAAAATTTCACTACCTTTCCTTCCTACCTTCTGTGGCTTGCCTTCGGAAGATCCTGACCAATTTCTCTTTGAATTTAAAGTCCTATGTCAGACTTATGATAATAAGAAAAAAAACCAAAAGTTGAAGCTTTTTCCATCAACTTTGATGGACTCAGCCATGCATTGGTTCATGGGATTGGGTTATGGTAGTATCACATCCTGGGAAGAAATGGAGACTATTTTCTTGAAAAAATACCAGAGTTACTGTAGGGTAAGTGATCGTAAGGAAGAACTATTCAAGTTAAGGGAAAATGAGGACGAAATTTTGGAGGATTATCTCGATAGGTTCCTCTTCCTCTCCAAGAGATGTGGAGAAATGATCATTAGTGTAGAGATTGTCAAAACAATATTTATTAAAGGTCTGGATGATGAGGCTCGATGTAACCTAGATTTAATGGGAAAAGGTGATGTATCTCAATTAACTCTTGAAGAAATATGCGAGCTTTGTCAAAATTTCTCCCGTATTAAGGGAGGAATCCACAAAACTAATCTTTTTAAAGGGTCTAATGAGATAGGTAAGCTCCGCGAAGAAATAGCAAATCTAAAAATGGATATTCTTGTGTAGTTGAACCACTCTAGATGGTATACAAGCTAAAACCCGAAACCCTGAGACCTTGTCCATTTATTATCCAAGGTGTTGATATAAACACCTGTTGCGTGAGTGTCCTTTGGATAAAGTCAATGTTTGTCAGCTGTGTGAGAAAAATCATCCTACAAACCAGTGTGAACTTTTATCGAATATTAAGAATACTAAGAGAAAAATCATTTAGGTTGAAGAAAAAATACATGCTTGAAACCAACGTCAAGGAGGTAATTTTCCTTATGGATAGAATCCTAATGCTACATGGAGACCAAAAAATAACTGGGCTCATAATAAATGGACGCCATCTTGGAATCAGTCGCCTCCATCTCAACCTAATTGGGGAACTCCCTCTTGGGGATCACTTGATTGGAAAAACCACACATGGGGCAATCAACAATGGCCAAATCAACCCCAACAATAGTGGTACTAACAACATGCAGTACCCCAATGGAGTCGGGCACAAAATCAGTTCTATACCGAGCCAAGGAGGAACCAATAGCAGAACCTATTACCCCCACCTCAGAACCCTCCTTAAGAAAACCAAATAAATCTACCGCTTCCCAATCCTAAAAATAATCGTCAAACTATGCTTGTTTATTCTACAAAACATTAAAATGTTACTGGGATTAATGCAATACACTTCGGAAATGTACAATTGCATTCTGGTTGAACTCTTCAACCACCAACCATTGAAGAAATAGAAGAAGAAACTGAGCCTACCAGTCCAACAAGAGACACCTCGTCTAAGCAAGATATCACTCCTCAAGACAATGAGCGTTTTTCAGCGGCAGGGGCTGCTGACTTGCCTCGGGGGGAGGACGATCAACTCTTAAGTCAATAGAAGGAGGATCCTGTTCCAAGAAAGAAAAGGATGGCACCATATTCAGAATGTCTAATGTCCATAACTCCGGAAGTATCTTTAGCTATGGAAACTACATTAATTCAGGAGATCAAATAGTTGCAAATTGAAGTTCCTTTATTACAAGCAATAAAAAAAATCCCTGAATTAAACCAGTTAATAAAATGGTTATGTATCAAAACACTAGGAAGGAAGCCAAAAAAAATAAACACCATTCATATTGATGGTTATTTTGCTGATTTTCTATCTGGAAAGACTATTGCTCCAAAATACGATGATCCTGGAAGTCCTCTTATAACTGTTATGGTCAATGAGGTAACAATACCAAATGCATTAGTATATTTAGGGGCAACTATTAATGTGATGATAGTGGATGTAGTGGAAAAATTAGGGTTGACTGATTTACGTCCTACAACCACAGTCTTACAAATGGCATATCAGTCTATAGCCATCCTGAAGGGTGTCATTAAAAATGTCCTTGTTAAATTTGATGGATGGGATTATCCAGTCGACTTCCAGGTGATTCAATCACTGACAACTAATGATAGTTATTCTATAATCCTTGGAAGACCTTGGATAGCTACGGTTGCTGCTAAGATTGATTGTAGGGAAGGAGGAATGGCCATTTCGCATGGCCAAGATAGCAAATTCTTGTTCTTATATCCTCCTACTAAGCCTACTAAGCATGAAAAAGTTTGGGTTGATGAACCAGAGGAATCAAATGGTTCAAACAATTTAGCCTCCCTTGCTATGGTGGTAATTAAACAACACTGGAAGAAGAATTAGTAAATGAGATAGCATGCCTTGCTATAACCAAGAATGAGGAGGAAATGGTAGATGCTCTGAGAATTTTATGACAGCTAATTGATATAAGTGGAATAGAGCATAGTTACACTACAGTGGGAATGTCGTGTCCTTTAGCAAATATGATTCCTAGAACAAGTCATTTCTATGAAGATATCACAAGGTTTCACCAACCGGTACCTCATATTTTTCCTCTTAATATGTTGTTACAACCTATGTATACTATAATCGCGGTTCATCCTAGAACAAAATCGATAATGCTATTACCAGGAAAAACCTTGAATATCAATAGTTGGTTGACAAAAACTCAAGAGGATAAGTTGTTTAATATGTTGGTACAAAGATCCAAATCCTTTGCTTGTGATTAAATGGACATGAGGGGAATTCACCCAAGTGTTTGTACTCATCATATTTATACTGATATCAATATAAGGCCTGTTCGCTAGCCATAAAGGAGACTCAATCTTGCATTAAAGGATTTGGTCAAAATTGAGATTGAGAAACTCCTTCGTGTTGGATTTATTTATCCAATATATGATAGTAAATGGGTATCACCTATGGTTGTAGTCCCAAAGAAAAATGGGAAGTGGAGAATCTGTGTAGACTATCGAGAACTTAATAAAGCCACTTACAAAGATTATTTTCCCTTACCATTTGTGAATCAGGTCCTAGACAGCTTGG
>CM021102.1:826243226-826255813 GCA_007115665.2 Sequoiadendron giganteum
GAGTGTGAGAGCGAGAGGGAGAAAGGGAGAAAGGGAGAGTGGGAGAGGGAGGGAGGTAGATGGAGAGAGGGAGAGAGGAGAGAGGGAGAGAGGGAGAGGGAGAGAGAGGGAGGGTTGGAGGGAGAGAGGGAGAGAAAGAGGAAGAGGGAGAGTGTGAGAGTGAGAGGGTGAGAAGGAGAGAGGGAGAGAGGGAGAGAGAGAGGGAGAGTGGGAGGGAGAGAGGGAGAGAGGGAGGGAGAGGGAGAGTGTGAGAGTAAGAGGGAGAGAGGGAGAGGGATATTGTGAGAGTGAGAGGGAGAGGGATAAAGAGAGAGTGGTGATGAGGTAAAAATAACCTCATCATAATAAAATCTAGAAAGCTCATTCTTGCTAATTCAATCTTAAGCCTATGCCAGTTTATTAAAACATTAGAAGAAGTAATTACTTATTCTTAGAAAAATTATTGTTTCTTTCTTTCTTTTAATCAATTGAGGAAATTGTCCAAAACAAGTTTAATGGGTTGGTTTGAGTGTTGTTGTAGGGATTAACAGGTCATCATGTGGCTGTTGCAAAAGTTATCGAGCACGTGCCTCAATGTAATGCTATGAACCCACTCCTTGAAGCCTCGATGATGAGCTGGAGATTCAGTTTTAGTTCTTTTAATTTGGTTGTTTAAAACTTTATGGCTCTTCTCAAGCCTTCTACATGTTTTAAGAAGCTTTAAAGACATCAAGTTAGTTTTAATTTAAGGAAGACTTTTTCAATGGCTATCTATGCCATCGTAAATTTAGGATCTGGTTAGAAGGTTATCTATAAAAGTGTAATTTCGTAAGTAATAAAGGAGACAGAGAAGAAGTATCGTTATGTTGTTTACATGGATTTGCAAATCACTGTTGCAATGAGTTATCTGGTTTCTGTTTATTGGCAACTGTTAAATTCAATGATGGAGACTGTATGTAGTAAGAGGATTAGAACATCTATAGTTTATGTGAGTTAAAGACAAAGTAGTAGCTCATGAGTTGGCCACTCGAGGGAAGTTAGCCTAGATAGATAAGTATTTTATTGATTAAGTTATTTCCTTTGCTTAGGATAAATTGTTGTTCAGTAGAAAAAAAAAAGTTGTTGAAAATTTTAGTTAGTTGTTCCGAAGCACCATTATCTTTAATTTGTATAAGTTCCCTTATGTAGTTGATAATATTTCTTTACTATTTAGAAGATGCTTAATTATTTGTTTCCTTACTTTTTTTCTTTCGTAGTTTACCAGTTATTTAGTTTACTTGTTTCCATGCTTTCTAGTTTAGTAGTAATGTTTTCTAGATTAGTTGTCTTATTCTTTTTAATTTAGTTTTCCTTGATTTTCTTAGAGTAAGATCATTTTCGAGTTAAGTAGTAATTGATTTTGTTTAGACTCAACTTGTATAGTTTAAAAGAAAAACTGAAAATATAAAATGGGTTGTTTAAATAATCTCCTTTTACAAACTATATTGGACACTACGCGGTTGACAATTGAAATTCAATTATTCTAAAGTAGTAGGACCTAAGGACAGCCTATCACTTTTTTTGGTGCCGTTGCCGGGGATACTTCTTAAAAATCCTTTAAAAATTATTTTTGCTAAAAGTATTATTAGGAGACGGTTTGAATACAAAAGTTTTATGCCAAAAATATCTTAGTCGGCTTTCTTTTTTGCATGGTCCAGAAAAGAGGCCCTCATAAACGTTTTATACCAAATACCCCCCGAAAATACGTACCTATCATACATAGGGAAGCCGAAGGCTGAGATGACCACACTTTTGAAGAATTATTTGAGCCTACTCCACCTGAGGCTTTCCATTATTTACGTGTTGAGCAACCAGTCGAATAGCTAGATATCAAGGAAGTTGTTTTTCAGGAACATACACTTCTAAACACCATGAGAGATCATAGAGATGAACCTAACCACAATGACCCTTAGCTTCCTAGAATGTTTTCCTATCCTATTACATTGGACGTTAATGATGATACTGCTATGAAGAAAATTTCACTACCTTTCCTTCCTACCTTCTGTGGCTTGCCTTCGGAAGATCCTGACCAATTTCTCTTTGAATTTAAAGTCCTATGTCAGACTTATGATAATAAGAAAAAAAACCAAAAGTTGAAGCTTTTTCCATCAACTTTGATGGACTCAGCCATGCATTGGTTCATGGGATTGGGTTATGGTAGTATCACATCCTGGGAAGAAATGGAGACTATTTTCTTGAAAAAATACCAGAGTTACTGTAGGGTAAGTGATCGTAAGGAAGAACTATTCAAGTTAAGGGAAAATGAGGACGAAATTTTGGAGGATTATCTCGATAGGTTCCTCTTCCTCTCCAAGAGATGTGGAGAAATGATCATTAGTGTAGAGATTGTCAAAACAATATTTATTAAAGGTCTGGATGATGAGGCTCGATGTAACCTAGATTTAATGGGAAAAGGTGATGTATCTCAATTAACTCTTGAAGAAATATGCGAGCTTTGTCAAAATTTCTCCCGTATTAAGGGAGGAATCCACAAAACTAATCTTTTTAAAGGGTCTAATGAGATAGGTAAGCTCCGCGAAGAAATAGCAAATCTAAAAATGGATATTCTTGTGTAGTTGAACCACTCTAGATGGTATACAAGCTAAAACCCGAAACCCTGAGACCTTGTCCATTTATTATCCAAGGTGTTGATATAAACACCTGTTGCGTGAGTGTCCTTTGGATAAAGTCAATGTTTGTCAGCTGTGTGAGAAAAATCATCCTACAAACCAGTGTGAACTTTTATCGAATATTAAGAATACTAAGAGAAAAATCATTTAGGTTGAAGAAAAAATACATGCTTGAAACCAACGTCAAGGAGGTAATTTTCCTTATGGATAGAATCCTAATGCTACATGGAGACCAAAAAATAACTGGGCTCATAATAAATGGACGCCATCTTGGAATCAGTCGCCTCCATCTCAACCTAATTGGGGAACTCCCTCTTGGGGATCACTTGATTGGAAAAACCACACATGGGGCAATCAACAATGGCCAAATCAACCCCAACAATAGTGGTACTAACAACATGCAGTACCCCAATGGAGTCGGGCACAAAATCAGTTCTATACCGAGCCAAGGAGGAACCAATAGCAGAACCTATTACCCCCACCTCAGAACCCTCCTTAAGAAAACCAAATAAATCTACCGCTTCCCAATCCTAAAAATAATCGTCAAACTATGCTTGTTTATTCTACAAAACATTAAAATGTTACTGGGATTAATGCAATACACTTCGGAAATGTACAATTGCATTCTGGTTGAACTCTTCAACCACCAACCATTGAAGAAATAGAAGAAGAAACTGAGCCTACCAGTCCAACAAGAGACACCTCGTCTAAGCAAGATATCACTCCTCAAGACAATGAGCGTTTTTCAGCGGCAGGGGCTGCTGACTTGCCTCGGGGGGAGGACGATCAACTCTTAAGTCAATAGAAGGAGGATCCTGTTCCAAGAAAGAAAAGGATGGCACCATATTCAGAATGTCTAATGTCCATAACTCCGGAAGTATCTTTAGCTATGGAAACTACATTAATTCAGGAGATCAAATAGTTGCAAATTGAAGTTCCTTTATTACAAGCAATAAAAAAAATCCCTGAATTAAACCAGTTAATAAAATGGTTATGTATCAAAACACTAGGAAGGAAGCCAAAAAAAATAAACACCATTCATATTGATGGTTATTTTGCTGATTTTCTATCTGGAAAGACTATTGCTCCAAAATACGATGATCCTGGAAGTCCTCTTATAACTGTTATGGTCAATGAGGTAACAATACCAAATGCATTAGTATATTTAGGGGCAACTATTAATGTGATGATAGTGGATGTAGTGGAAAAATTAGGGTTGACTGATTTACGTCCTACAACCACAGTCTTACAAATGGCATATCAGTCTATAGCCATCCTGAAGGGTGTCATTAAAAATGTCCTTGTTAAATTTGATGGATGGGATTATCCAGTCGACTTCCAGGTGATTCAATCACTGACAACTAATGATAGTTATTCTATAATCCTTGGAAGACCTTGGATAGCTACGGTTGCTGCTAAGATTGATTGTAGGGAAGGAGGAATGGCCATTTCGCATGGCCAAGATAGCAAATTCTTGTTCTTATATCCTCCTACTAAGCCTACTAAGCATGAAAAAGTTTGGGTTGATGAACCAGAGGAATCAAATGGTTCAAACAATTTAGCCTCCCTTGCTATGGTGGTAATTAAACAACACGGGGAAGAACTGGAAGAAGAATTAGTAAATGAGATAGCATGCCTTGCTATAACCAAGAATGAGGAGGAAATGGTAGATGCTCTGAGAATTTTATGACAGCTAATTGATATAAGTGGAATAGAGCATAGTTACACTACAGTGGGAATGTCGTGTCCTTTAGCAAATATGATTCCTAGAACAAGTCATTTCTATGAAGATATCACAAGGTTTCACCAACCGGTACCTCATATTTTTCCTCTTAATATGTTGTTACAACCTATGTATACTATAATCGCGGTTCATCCTAGAACAAAATCGATAATGCTATTACCAGGAAAAACCTTGAATATCAATAGTTGGTTGACAAAAACTCAAGAGGATAAGTTGTTTAATATGTTGGTACAAAGATCCAAATCCTTTGCTTGTGATTAAATGGACATGAGGGGAATTCACCCAAGTGTTTGTACTCATCATATTTATACTGATATCAATATAAGGCCTGTTCGCTAGCCATAAAGGAGACTCAATCTTGCATTAAAGGATTTGGTCAAAATTGAGATTGAGAAACTCCTTCGTGTTGGATTTATTTATCCAATATATGATAGTAAATGGGTATCACCTATGGTTGTAGTCCCAAAGAAAAATGGGAAGTGGAGAATCTGTGTAGACTATCGAGAACTTAATAAAGCCACTTACAAAGATTATTTTCCCTTACCATTTGTGAATCAGGTCCTAGACAGCTTGGCTGAGAGAAAGTATTTCTCCTTTTTGAATGGATTTACTGGTTATAATCAGATACAGGTTGCTCCGGAAGACCAAGAAAAAACCACGTTTACCTACCCTTGGGGCACATTTTCATATAGAGTGCTTCCCTTTGGACTATGCAATGCTCCAACAACATTTCAGAGAGTTGTTCTTGCTATATTTTTTGCTCTTGTTAATGATTGTGTAGAGGTTTATGATGAAGCTCCTCATAACCTAGATCGAGTTCTACAAGTTTGTGAGGAAAATAGACTATCCCTTAGCCATGAGAAATGCTTAATAATGGTTGAGAAAGGAATAGTCTTGGGTCATCATATTTCCTTAGAAGGAATAAAGGTAGACCCTAAGACAATTGAAGTCATCCAATAGTTGAAAAATCCTCAAACTCAGATAGACGTAAGAAGTTTTCTTGGACATGCTGGCTACTATAGAAGATTCATAGAAGGCTTTAGTAAAATTGCAACTCCTATGTTCTCTCTTTTACAAAAGGAAGTAGAGTTTATCTGGACATCTGAGTGTCAACAATCATTTGAATAAATCAAAGAAAAAATTGTCTCTGCTCCTGTTTTGAGAGGGCCAAACTGGAGTATTCCCTTTCATATCTATGTTGATGCTTCCGATGAGGCTATTGAAGTAGTTCTAGGACAAGAAGATGAGAACAGAGGGAAGTATGCTATATATTTTATCAGCAAAATCCTTATTGCGACAGAAAAGAATTATACAACAACAAAAAAAGAATTCCTAGTTGTTCTCGCTATCAAGAAATTCCATCATTATATTATGGGGTATAAGGTCACAGTTTACACAAATCACTCAGCTGTGAAGTATTTAATGAACAAACCTATGGTAAATGAGCGAATCCTGAGATGGCTATTGCTTCTTCAAGAGTTTAATGTCATAATTCTTGATAAACTAGGGAAATATAATGTGGTAGCCGATTTTCTGTCATGAATCAAACATAAGAAAGATGACATTACCCCTGTTCACGACAATTTTCTAGATGAAAATCTATTTGCGATTTCTATAAAATCAGCTTGGTTTGTAGATATCACTAACTATTTAGCTACATCAAAGATACCTCCTGGATTCACATCTAAGCAAAAGAAGCAAATAATCAGGGAGAGTTCTCCATTGAAGTGGATTCATGGAATGTTATTTCATTGTGGTCCTAACATGATTTTGAGGAGATGTGTAAGAGTTGATGAAACATACAGTATTTTGAGGGCCTGTCATGATGTCCCGTCGAGAGGATATTACTCTGCAAAGAGAACTTCCCACAAAGTCCTAGGTGTCGGATACTATTGGCCCTCAATACATAAATAAATTAAAAACTATGTGCATCATAGTGATGAATGTCAGAGGGTAGGAAGACCAACTGCTTCTTCAGAGATGTCGTTACAGCATCAAGTAGTCCTTGAACCATTTGAAAAATGGGGTTTAGATTTCACCGGACCCATAGATCCTTCCTCTCAAGGGAAAGAGTATATACTGGTTTGCACCAAATACCTTAAAAAGTGGGAAGAATTTAAAACCTTGAGAATAGCTAGGGAAGAACAATTCACAAACGTCCTTTATAAAAAAATCTTCCTTAAATTTGGAGCCCCTCAAACTATTGTAACTGATCAAGGACCCCAATTTATGTCTCGAGTGCTTCTCGCATTTACCAATCATTTTCAAGTAAGCTATAGGAATTCATCTCCTTACCACCCTCAAGTGAATGACCAATTCAAAGTGACTAATAGGGAACTAGAAAATATTCTGACAAAAACAGTCTCTTCTGGAAGAAAAGACTGGGCTAGGAAACTCCATGAAGCCGTATGGGCATACAATACTACTTGGAAATCTACGACTGGATTCAGTCCTTATGAGATAGTTTTTGGGAAGAAGCCTCTTCTTCCCATTGAGTTTGAGTTACAAAATCTATGAACGGCAATGGAATTAGGTCTAGATTTAAAAAGAGCCCAAGTTGTCCGAGTTCTACAATTGAGCGAATTAGATGAACTTCGTTTAGGTGCCATCCATCAAACTGAACTCATTCAACATCAATGAAAGGTATGGCATGATAAACATATTAAGGAAAAGGAGTTTCACAATGGGGACTGGGCCTTGTTATTTGATTCTAAATACAAAGACCATAAGGGTAAGCTCATAACTTACTAGTTGGGACCTTATGAAGTTGAGGAAGTCTTTTCAAACGAAACTGGTCGATTAAAGACAATCGATGGTGACATGCAAACTCTATTGGTTAATGGTCATTGCCTACATGTTTACCATAAGCCAATCAATAGGGAAGACTTTACAAGGATGGTCAAAATGCAAGGTGAGGTCAAATGTGTTGACTCTGCCACGATAGAGTCTATTCAGTAAAAATAATGTTTTGTTTAAAAAAAAAAAAAAAAAGTCATGTATGCTGATATATTTCCCTTCAGTTTATCTCCATCTTTTTTCGACCTAGCTAAAAAAAATTTATATTTTTGCAGGACTTCTCAAAAAGCAAAGAGTAACTTTTGGAGCACCCTCTAAAGATGATCCAGAATGTTATGGGACCATTGCTCTAGAACTTGACGTATTCAAAAGCTCGATGCTCCAGAACTTGAATTAAGCTTATCATGATGAGGAGGCGTTTTGTACTAAGGTTCAAATCTATAAAGATTCTTTTCCATGCTCTAGAACTTATCCATTCCATTGCTGTCCTGACTGCATCTTTCAGCGATGCTCCAGAACCTTTCCATTCTATTGCTGCCCTGACTGCATCTTTCAGCGATGCTCCAGAACCTTTCCATTCTATTGCTGCTCTTGTTACATCTTTTAGCGATGCTCTAGAACCTTTCACTTCATTCTGCTCCGGCTGCATCTTTCAGAGATGCTCCAAAACTCTTCATTTCATTCTTGTTTTGGTCGCACCATACACCAATTCTCTAGAACTTATGCATTCGTTCAAGCATGTTGACTAAAATACGTGCTCTAGAACTTCTTCGGTTATCTTTCATCACCTTTTTCAGAATTTTAAAATTGTCGCAATTCTTCTACCAAATATCTGATACATCTGTCTTTCTATTTTTGCTCTAGTTATAGGTAAGCCACCCAACTCTGTACTCCTCATTGATAGCTCCATCCCCCATAGAATTCTTCACCTTATCATAATAACTCCATTGTCATTTCAACCAATGCCTTCACGTCATCCTGTCAAATCTGTGAGTATTAAGATCTTCGAGCGATCACAGAACGAGAGTAAGTATTAATTTATTCTGTAAAGAGGTAGTTATTTTCAAATAAAGAATAGTAAATTGGCACAAACCTCACTTCCAAATTAGAAATTTATGCCACCCGACGATCAATCACTTGTAGGCAAACCTTTCACAAACCTCCATGCAGATTGGAAATCATTGAAGCATACACTGCAAATAAAACAAATAAGTGATTGCAGAGGTAATATTTTCAAAAAGATCCTGTGTGGGAGCTTTGTGCTAGAATTCAATTTCTTGTAGTGTACAAAATCAAGAAATGGGGGGTGGAAAAAGAAAGGAAGAGCTAGATTCAACAGAAAAATTATTGGAGTTGAGTAGCATCTCCAGATTGTTCGAGGAAGCAGGGTGGTTAGCCTTCATCAGGAAATTTGAAGGCCATAATGAAAAGCTACTAAGATCCTTTGTAGAGAACTACACCAATGGCTAAGCAGTACTTTAGGGGAAGCATTTTAAGGTAAGCTCTAAGATTATTTCTTGCTTATCTGGATTAGAGCATAAAGACATAAATATCAAAGAAACCTCTCAAGTAACGTACCAAAAATTAGCTAAATTGTTTGTTAGAGAAGGAGACTCATATCTAATGGTGGTAGTGAGTGCCAGTGGGAAAAACAAGGGGTTACAGAGAACCTCCATATTAGAACCCTGGGGTACTGTTGTTGCATGGATAATAAGGTACTTTACTTGTGAAGTTCAGCTTACCATAGTTGTAGGGCCTGTCTTTCGTATGTTGACCCATCAACGTCATGGAAAGGAGGACCCAAATCTTAGGGTTAATATGTCATAATTCTTGTTTGATTACTTAAATACTTCCATGGAGAGGTATAGAACAGGGTCTGGGCCCTTGAAATACCTCGGGTTAATTCAGCTAATCTGCAAGTATCACTTTCATAAGAAATCTGAAGGGAAATGGGAGAAATTTATAGAGCAAATGGAGAAGCCTACAATAACAAGAACCATAGAATTAGGGGAATCATCCCAAAAGGTTATTCCATCATCCGGAGCAACCTCCTCTAAGGGCTCTCCAACTCCAGATGCTCTTAATCCCACTACTCCCAGCGAGGATTTTCCAGACCTCTATGGTGATAAATTCCAAACCCTTGACATGAAAGAACAGATTCATGTTGTTTATTCTGACACAAGTAAATCGAGAAAGAAGAGATTAAGGAAAAACGCGACACCTATCATTTTACAGGAATCACCTCCACTCAGAAGAAGTAAGTGATTGGCTTCTGAATTCTCTGAAACCCCAATACAGGGTGAGGAGGGAAGTTCACAAAAGAAGAAGCCTAAGCGGCTACAAGAACCCATAAAAATTTCAGAACAATCCAGTGGAGATGAAACACCCCTAAATAGAGAGAATTCAGGTGAAGTATTTCCTTTTCACTCTGCACATATAGAGGAAATTTTCAATTATGGAACTTAGGATAGAGAGCCTATAGGGGATTGTAGTGTGCTAGAAAATTTGTCACCTAGTGCTGATAAAATTGTTGAAACAATTGAAACCAGTTGTGCTAGTGCTGAATTAGAAAAGTATAAACTAGAAATTGTTGATTTACAGAGGCAATTGTCTAAAAATAATGAGTTTATAGAACTGCAGAAAGAAGAGTTAGCTGTACAAACTACTATAATAAATAAAAGGGATTAGGAAATAAAATAATTGAAGCTGCAATTGCAGGACAAAGATTCAAACATATATAAGTTGGAGGAACAGGTACAAGAGCAGTGTGAAAAGCATAAAGGTTATAGTGAGAATATTGCACAAAAAGATGTAGAAATAGGAAAAATAAAACAATATTTTATGCTCATGTTCTCAGCTTTCGAGGAAGACAAGAAAATAAATACTGAGGAGTTAAAGACTTGCATCAATAGAATAGTTGAACTAGAAGAGGATCTGAAGGAATGCACTGTGAGACCCCAAACCGAGTCCAAAGAAATTCAAACAAAACCAGTTGTAACTAATTGGTTCCAGGTCAGCATTCTGCCTCTGTTAACAAAATGGATGGAAAATTGTTACTTCCTCAGAAATATCCAAACTGGAAATCATAGGCTCAAGAAAGAACTGGTGCTCCTCAAGGAGTCATTTCATAAACTCTACAGAGGGAAGCAAGATGCCTTATAGATTGTTAGTTGAATTGTAGAAGGCCATCAAGGATTTACTTAATGTTTATGAATGAACAATGGCTAAGATGGAAACTGTTCAGGATCTATAATGATCAACCCTATGAGCCTAATGACAAAGATTTTGTAAAAATATTTGTTGAATCAACTCCTGAAGATCAGGATTTAATTTCTGAATAATTTTTGCATGATCTATTATTAGAAAATCATACATATTTCTTTATTAGTTTGTTTGTTGGAGAAGTATAATTGCAGGCATTTCTATCAACTATGAGAAATAAAATTCATTGGCAAGAGAGAACAAAAGAATTTTTACAGGCAGAGAAGATAGTGGGTCTCCAGATCAAGTCACCAAATTCAAAGCCTGAGGGGTTCAAAGCTACATTTATGTCTCTTCTGGTTAATGAAAAGATGAGGGAAAGGTATGACAACAACCTTAAGATGTGTTATGAAAATTTCATAGAAAATGGACATAAATTAATTGGCAAAGCATGGCATGTCTGCGAGGAAAGGTTCACCCCTCTTCTAGCTTATTTAAAGAAAAGAGAAGTTATTTCTCCTCTAAACATTAGATGGTCATTCAGAAGGGCTGATGCTCTAATTAAAATCATGAAAACACTCAGATTAGAGTGGATAGGAATGAGATACAACCCCCCCTTGCTACTCAATCCACCCCTAGCTTTTAATATTTCCACATATTAGAATGATAAACTCTTTAAGGAGTGGAGAGAAAATGTGATGTTCCATAGACAGTTTATTCATAACCCTGAAACTTTCGATGCATCAACCAGGGAAACTAATGATCTCAGTACTCTTTATGAAGAATGGAATAAAACTCAAGGATTTAACTATGGAGCAAGAGGACCTACAAGAAATTAGGTAGGGGAGGAAATGATGAGGCAAAAATAACCTCATCATAATAAAATCTGGAAAGCTCATTCTTTCCAATTCAATCCTAAGTTTGTGCCAATTTATTAAAAATTTAGTAGTAATTAATTATTCTTAGAAAAATTATGCTTTCTTTCTTTCTTTTAATCAATTGAGGAAATTGTCGAAAGAAAGTTTAATGGGTTGATTTGAGTGTTGTTGTAGGGATTAACAGGTCATCATGCATCTGTTGCAAAATTTAGCCAGCACGTGCCTCAATGTAATGCTGTGAACCCACTCCTTGAAACCTAGATGATGCACCGAAGATTCAGTTTTAGTTCTTTTAATTTGGTTGTTTAAAACTTTATGGCTCTTCTCGAGCCTTCTGCATGTTTTAAGAAGCTTTAAAGACATCAATTAAGTTTTAAGTTAAGGAAGACTTTTTCAATGGCTATCTATGCCATCCTAAATTTAGGATCTAGTTAGAAGGTTATCTATAAAATTGTAATTTCATAAGTAATAAAGGAGATAGAGAAGAAGTATCGTTATGCTGTTTACATGGATTTGCAAATCACTGTTGCAATGAGTTATCTGGTTTTTTTTTATTGGTAACTATTAAATTCAATGATGGAGACTATATGTAGTAAGAGGATTTGAACATCTGCAGTTTATGTGAGTTAAACATGAAGTAGTAGTAGCCCACGAGCTAGCCACTCAAGGGGAGTTAGCCTAGATGGATAAGTATTTTATTGATTAAGTTATTTCCTTTGCTTAGGATAAATTGTTGTTCAGTAGAAAATAACAAGTTGTTGAAAAGTTTAATTAGTTGTTACAGAGCACCATTATCTTTAATTTGTATAAGTTTCCTTTTGTAGATAATATTTTTTACTGTTTAGAGGATGCTTAATAGCTTGTTTCCTTACTTTTTTGCTTTTGTAGTTTACCAGTTATTTAGTTTACTTGTTTCCATGCTTTCTAGTTTAGTAGTAATGTTTTCTAGATTAGTTGTCTTATGCATTTTAATTAAGTTTTCCTTGATTTTCTTAGAGTAAGATCATTTTTGAGTTAAGTAGTAATGGCTTTGGTTTAGTCTCAACTTCTGTAGTTTAAAAGAAAAACTGAAAATATAAAATGGGTTTTTTAAATAATCTCCTTTTGCAAACTGCCTTGGACACTACCTAGTCAAAAATTGACATTCAATTATTCTAAAATAGTAGGACCTAATGATAGCCTATCAAGTGGGAGAGGGAGAGGAAGAGAGGGAGAGAGAGACGGTTTAGGGTTGAAGGAGAGAAGGAGAGGGAGATATGGAGAGAGAGAGAGAGAGAGAGGGAAGGATAGGGAGAGAGAGGGAGAGGGGGAGGGAGAGAG
>CM021102.1:826256001-826300548 GCA_007115665.2 Sequoiadendron giganteum
GGACATGGAGAGAGAGGGAGAGGGATAGAGTGAGTGGGAGAGTGGCAGAGGGAGAGAGAGAGAGATGGAGAGAGGGAGAGAGATAGGGTTTAGGAGAGAGGGAGAGAGGGAGAGGGACAGATGGAGATGGAGAGAGAGAGAGAGGTGGAAAGTGAGAGGGAGAGAGGGAGATTGGGAGGTTTTGTGCCTATTGCACACATGCCTCATTCCAAACGGGGACCCTCTCTTCCCTCTTTTGCTTATCGGGTCATTTTTGCTTCGCCTCATTTCGCATGCCCATTTTTACATCCTAAATAGGTCAACCTATTCTCAAAAGTCATGTTTTAAGCTTTAAAAAACTTGTCCCCCTTTAAATATGCTAAATATTAATTCATTTCAGGTTTCGCTTCTCAAAATGCCTTTCTGACATTTGTGGTCTCTCTCGGGTCCAGACCATCGGGTTTTCGTCCTAGCTTTTCCGTTGCGAATGGCCGGAAACCAATATCTTTTCGAACCCCAGACCCCAAAATTTTCTCTCCAAAATTCCATTCGAATGTCGCCCTTCAAACAGGCCGTAGGTCGACATCGTTCCAGACCTCAAACCCTAGGTTCTTGTCTGCCGTTCGACTTAACTCTTTGTAGATTCTCTGTTGCCGCTCTGAAAAATTTGAATTCACCAACTCTGCCTGCCAGTGTACAGTGAATTTAAATGTGACATTAATGGCATTTAGGGCTATATAAACATGTTTTCGCTTGTCATTTTCAAATGACAGTGAAATATTCAAAAGCCCAGCAATGCCCAACATCTTCTGCCTCTGTGCATGAAATCTCGCTTCATTGTTCCTCGTGAAATCTGACATCGAGCTTCCCCGAGAATTGATGGTAGGTCTGCTGCCGCCCATGCCTTCCATTTTTTTTAAGAATTTAAATGTCAAAATCAAGCAAGGATAAAATGAACTCAAAAAAATGGTAGTTTAGTACCCCTAGCTCAAAACCCACCAATTAAAATCAATGAACACCGCATAAAACCATCAGAATTTAACCCTAGAACCTGACCTTTTTCTCACAATTATTCGAAATAGACGACCATCTTCCTTAGGCCCTAATTTTTCTGTGGCCATTATGCAAATTTGAACTTAGAAAAATGACAACAACCAAGCTTGCCCCAGGCCTCGACCTCCGGATTTCCCATCTCAGGTTTTCGTTTTGCCCCCGCCGTTTCAAACGGCCTATCTTGAGCGTCTTCCCAACCCTCAGACCCTAGGCGCATGAAGTCCGTTTAAAACTTGTAGGGGAAAATCAAACCATCCAAACTCACCTCAAACTCTGGCATTCAGATTTCCATCCTCAAATTTCTGTGTTCATTTCGCCGTTGCCAATGGCGGACTCTGTCCATCTTTCTAGACCCCAGACCCCGAATCTGTAATCTCCGTCTCAAAAATTATTAGAAAATTTGAGCGTCCAAAGTATTCTCAGACCTCGACCTCTGGAATTTCATGTCACTTTCATCACTCGAAACGGATATCTCAAGACGTCTTTCCGACTCCTAGACATTGGTCCCCCTTTCGCTGAGTGTAAAATCTAAACGAAGAACTAACATCCAAATTGCTTTCGGACTCCAGACACTAGAATTCTGTCTCTGGGATTCCGTTCTGTTGTCGCTATTTCAAACGGTTAAACCTGACCATCTTTTTGGCCTCTGGGTCTCGACTCTTGGTTCGCAGCCAAGCTTTCTTGATTGGTAAATTTGTTTTCGGGGATCACCCTCCGAAATTTCATTCCCAAATTGCCTCCTACATTTTGCTGTTTTGCACGGTTGTCCTGTAACTACTTCTTAGCGACGGCAATCTGACCTCTGGAACTTGGTGTGTGGAGTTCCTTCTTCCCTACGCTATTTCAAATGGCCTTCATGTAGCTAAAAATTGAATGCCTAAATGAGGGCTCAGATGACCTTCAAATCTAAAACGAACTTCGATCCACTTTTTAAAATTTGGTCTTCTTTCACACTAGCCCTTCATCGATAAAATCCAAAGACTGAAAACATCATCAGGTGTTCTATGCCTCGTTTTCCCTTCCACACGACATTCTACCAAGGGAATTCTGGCCTTCGGAACCTGGATTGCCTATTTTTCTTTCCTGTGATGTTTTATCAGCTATTAGTCATCTATCAAATGTGAATGATAATTGTAGAACTAACCTTGATGTGCAAGGACTTGTTCGAGCTATTTTTCAATGTTTAATGTTACTGATTCACGTCTCTTTGTGTAGGATTTATGGAATTTGTTGTAGAAACTTTTTATGTCACCAAGGAAAAGGGAACTGCAAAAGCACTTCAAGGTAAGGAGGACAAGGATCATATGAAGTTCAAGTTCCAAGTGGTTCCATTGCACTCTAGAATCACCACTCTTTGGAGAGACATCACAGATACCAATATCAGGCATGTCGATAATAATGAATTCACATGGAGGGTTAGGGTGAACACTAAAACGAAAAATGAAAAACTAATCAGGAGCAGCGGACTTGCTAAGGTTTCAAGCTTTCCACTAGCTTTGGTATCAAGGCATTATGGGAACAAGATCTTATGAGGTACAAAAAGCCGATCAATCAATATTGGTTGAAGGATAAGTGGGCCAGTGCTAGCAAGGTCCCGCAAGAGCTCTTCCGCAGTGAATTCATCAAGGATTACCATGACCTCGTCACCTTACTAAGTAGAGTAATGGGTCTTCCTACTGTGGCTCTCTTCCAGGAGTGGATGTTTTACTTTATGGATAAAATTCTCCATGGCGATGTCGCCTTTGATTGGGGAGAAATAATTAGCAATTGCTTCCATGAGAAATTTATCAAGGTGAAGAAGACCTCTTAGTTCTACATGACGTCCTACCTGGTTTATTATCTTGCCAACTAGTGGCATTATCATGGTATCAACGTGATGCCCAATGCGGCACCAGGGAGGGAACTCAAGCCTTATGACAGATACCCTCAGTTGCAATACAAGAACTTCAAGAGGGACTATTGTAGGGTGAATGACACCTTCATTGCCTACATCACCAGGTTGCTTGGAGGATATTTTCAGAGAAGAGTATCCTAGAGTGCCAAGGCCCTCCTTAGGCAGTATGCCTTCTTATAGATACAGTTCCCCAAGTTGGCATACATTCGCACCCAAGGATTCATGGAAAGGCCGAACAAGATTCCTCGGTACCGCAATGACTGGATCATACTATTAGAACTGACTTGGAAGCTGTGACACATTCATAATATCCTAAGCACCAAACATCTGGCAGGGACTCCTTACTCTATAGGCCTTGGTTAGGGAATGTACAAGATTCATACCTCCCAATGTGCAGGATATTTAGAAAAGGAACTGGCTGAGTACCACTTCTGGCAGTATATAGCTCTGCCGCGAATAGACCCATATGGTAATATCATAAAGGTGTTAGGACCCGAATATTCCCACCTCCACAATGTTGAGTAATTTAAGGACAAATACAAGGATGATCTTGAGGTGCGTTTGTGACACTACATGTGCATGACTACCCTCTATGTGCGAAGAGTGAACTTGTGCCCGGTTCCAGACCAACTTGAAGAAGATGAAAGAATAGTGATTGGTCTAGGATATAGTGGCATCTCCAACCTACCATTGCCTACAATTGATTGGGATGAGAAAGAGGTTGATAATCTTGACATACTCAACAATCCTATGGAAATCCAAACAAAGGCATGAATCAACCAGGAAGTGGCATGACTGAAGCAACGATGAGTCACCTTAACACTCAAGGGACTCGAAAGTGAGCCAAGTGGCTTCGATGGTGGGGGGTCTGCTATGACAACTTGGGAAACTTCCAAATCCCCAAAATCTATCAAAACCAAAAAGAGAAAGGAAGCTAGCAAGGAGGGGCCTAACCCAAAGGTTTACGCTCAAAAAGATTCGGAGGGTGAGCCTTCCAATAAGCAAAAGAATATGGTTGGGGTTGTTGAGATGCCTATCATACCTAGAGATCCGCTCCTCGAGGGTAGAGAGGAAGAGTCTGACCTGCCAAGGTCTCCATCTGCTACAATTACCACTACTATTACCACCATCCCGCATACTTTGCTTGCAGTTTCCACTTCCTCCCCGCCTCTGGTGGACATCTCTGTTCACCTTGCCTCAAGTTCTCCAGTCATGCAAGTTATATCGATGTATTCGTCCTCCACCATGACCTCGCTGATCTCTTCCTCTTCTATGTCTCCTTCCCTTCCATCCGCTTCCATTGCTACAATTTCTACCCTTAGTCTCCCAGAATCCATCGTAAAATACATACAAAACGTGCCCTATGAGCTTTCGGGGATGCTTACAACTCCAATAGTGTAAGCTGCAATAGCCCAAGCTATGGGTAATGCTCTAGCTCTCCCTCCACCTCCCAAATCACGGAGAATGGAGGCAACAATGCATATATCCGATGAGCTCGACCGATAGTAGCTAGAGGCTCTAGCGAGGGCCGAGGATGAGGAGTTCGAATATCATGAGCATCCAATGTTTGATCATCGGTAGATCAATGAGGTAGCCTATGAATCCTCCAATGAAAGCAGCGAGTAGCTGGACACTGAACTAAGGGTATGTGCAGTGTGATGATGGGCCGAAAAGTGGTGATATGTAAGCCATATGATGGCCCATGTGGCTGACGACTTTCTTTTTCCCCAAAATTGTTGAAAAGAAAAGGGTTTTTAGAGAAGATTTTCAGCTTTCTAGCAATATAAATTATGCTTTACTTTGAATTTAATAAATAATTATTATTCATTTTCTATTATAATTACAAATAAACTCTAGATTGATAGGTTGATTGAAAAATATCTATAACTTTCAAACGGTATGATATTTTTTGAATCCGAAACATGTGTCACCTTATATGCTTTGCATAATATAGGATTAAAAATATAAAATTATTTTCATTAATTTTTGACCAAGTTAAGGTGGTTAGATAGACGAGCTTTTATATTTTTTTAAAGTTGTAATAAAAAATTCATAATTAATTATTTACTTGGAAACAAATTCTAAAAAATTATGCATCACATCGAGACATGAGTCTTCTACTTATATCTAAAATCCTATAAAAAAATATTATCATTTTATGGTGGTTAGGGTGGTCAGACAGACACCTACTTCTTATTTTTACCCTGAAATTTAAATACTACTACATTGAAATTTTAAATTTTCACCAAATAGATTTATTTTTTAAAATAAAGGCCTAGTAGTTTAGAAAATAAATTCAATTTGATACAGATTCTATTTTTACATTTTTTTGAAATAATATAGAAAACTTATTCAAATTTTTACGTCAAATTGTCTAACTCTGAGTTTTTGTCTTTTTATTGCCACTTAAGGGCCTGTTTTTTCCATGATGATCCTGCACATACCCCTAGTCAGGGAAACAAATGACCTTGAGCTTGATACAGAATGGGGCAAGCAACTTAAGTAAATTGAAGATAAAGAAGCTACAGATCGGCTTACGATTGAAGAAGAAGTTGCTGCTCTGGAGACTGAAGGCAGTAGGGCTCCAACTGAACAGTATGACCAAACCCCAGAACATGATGAGGAAGAATCCCTCCATGAAGATGAGCAAGAGGATAGGCCTAGGGGGCATGAACATGACCAAAATGAAGAGGAGAGGGATGTTTAAAGGGAAGATCCCTCCAATGAGAAATTGCCCACGAAGTCTCCCACTAAGCGTGTAACGCTCAAATAGGACTCCGACAAAGAAAAGGAGGATGCAGGGGTTGAGAAGGAGGCTCTTGTTGTTAGTGTCATTGATCTTGAGGAAGAGGACAAGGACCAATGTGAATCACCTAAGGGAGAGCTCCAAATACCCAATTGGCTAGGGAGGAAACTTAGAAAAAAGACTCCCACCCTAAAGGATTCTAGGGCAAGGCTAGAAGACATATTGGCGAGAGCAGAGATAAGCACCAAGAAGGAGAAAAGGCCAAGGATCAGATCAAAGGTAATCATGGATGCCTCATGATCTAGGGTGGTACAAATAGTGACGTCGGTGGTTGAAGAACAAGGAATAACCTATAACATCTCCACCATCGACTTGGGAGTGGCCACAAGGGAGAAGAAGGTTGACCACCTCCAAGAATCGGTCGCCACAGTGGTGCACCTTATCCAACAAAATAACATTTCAAAAGAAGAACTCAAAGCACAGGTGGCCAATCCGATGACCTATATTCAATAGTGATCATCCTCGAGTGAGCATCCCACCATGTCATCAGCCCCACCTCAGTTTTTGTCTCTAGAGCAGATCAATAAATTAGAAAAGAGAAGGAACTTGGATAAGACTACGGAAAACTGGTTTCGGTAGGTCTTAGACATCGCAAACACGGGCATCAACTTGGTTGTTCAGATAAAAAATAAGTTGTTGGAAGTATAGAGAACTCTTGAGGGAACAAGGCAAGTCTATGAAGAATTCCAAAAGAAGTACAAAGTAGCCTACCCGAACATTGAGGCCATACTCGCATTGCCAAGCGAGGTTTGGGAGAGGGACCTTGCCCTCAAAGATGATGATCACTAGTTAGTGGATGTGTGGAAGCGAGATTTTGATCATCGAAGGGGAAAGTTGGAGAAAATCCTAGAACTGATAGTTCTAGATATCAAATGGGTCAAGGAGGCCAGAGAGGATTGCGCTCAGTACCTCAGGCTAATGATGGGGTACGAGTTGCTCTCTATTGAAATTAATCCAGAAAGCATAAAGCCCCACTTCTTAAAGAACATGGAAGATGGGATGTCAGATGAAGTCACCACGGATTTCATGAGTTTTTTTTCTTGAGCCTTCACCCAGTCTTAGCTTTTCATAAGCAATGCTACCAAATATAACAACGATTGGAAGAAGCTTGTTAACAACTCTCAAGAATGGAGCTACAAAGTGCTACGATTAGATATTACGGAATTGGACATGCTTCAGCCAATGATCTTGAGCTTAGTGGAGTATGCATCTTTGAAGAAGTGTGAAGGTAACCCTATCATCGATGAAGAGTTGCTAAATGAGTAGCTACAACAAAGGGCAAACAACAAAAAGATGAAATTGCTACAGTGCTGCCACTAGATGACGAAATAGGGAAAAGACAAAAGGTGTTTTAAAAATGTAATATATTTGGGGGTAGGTGAAACCCTAGTGTAAAGTGAATCTTGGCCACACAATAGAATCGAATCTTGGTCACTCATTTTTTCTTTTTGAAAACTATAAATAAGGCTCTCCTCCTCTCATTTTAGAGAGTTGAGTTGTTGTAAAGGCATGCTACAAATTTTTTAATAGAAATACATTGACTTGGTGCATTTCTGGATTTCTTCCCATGTTGCATGATTCTTCTCCCATTAGTTAAAACTTCACTTTAAGTTATTTTGCTGCTCTAGTTTCCTTTAGTTAGCTATGGTAGATTTAGTCTGTTGTCTTTGGTTATGAAGCTTTCTGCTGTGTGTATGATTTCTTTGTCCATACTTTTTGTCATTTGTTGTTGGTAAGTGACTGTGCAAAGTTAGTCTAGACTATAATTCCATAGCTTCTCTTTAAAATTTCTCTTTGTTCACATTTACACGACAAATGAATGATGAATATCTACAGTCCTTAGAAGATAGCATAGATTTCATGACATTGTGAGAATTTAGATTTAGTGAAATCCTATTTAAGGGAATTGTCCACAACAGGAACCTCCATGATCCCTGTTCATCGGTAGTTGCAGGTCCAAGAACCATCCTTCTTCTTTTTTTTTAGAAACAACCTATGCTAAGGTTCATTGCACATTGTCAAGCCAAATTTGACAAAACAATGGAGTCCAAGACTGTTGTCTGAGTCTGCAACAAAGTGCAGTAATTTCCTATTTGAAGAACTCCATTCATTGACCCAATTCTCCTACAAATTTAACTCACATAAGACCACCTTGTGATTCCAGAAAATCACATCAAACAACTGATATATTCCAAGCATTGTCATGACCTGACATCTGAGAGACCTTGTGATAGTGTTCTATAATTTGATTGTGGAAGATTGTCTATCAAGAGAGGTAATACACTTACGTATTGCCTATGTTGTGAAGTGCATAAAAACACCATCGAAAGGAGGGGGAGAGGGAGAGGGAGAGTGGGAGAGTGAGAGGGAGAGTGGGAGAGTGAAGGAGAGAGAGAGGGAGAGGGGGAGTTTGAGAGTGAGAGGGAGAGAATGAGAGGCAGAGGGAGAGTGTTAGAGTGAGAGGGAGAGGGATAAATGGAGAGTGGGAGAGGGAGAGGGAGAGAGGGAGAGAGAGGATGTAGGGTTGAGGGAGAGATGAAGAGGAGGAGGGAGAGGGAGAGATGGAGAGAGAGAGGGGAGGACAAGGACAAAGACGGAGAGGGAGAGTGGGAGAGGGAGAAAGGGAGAGTGGGAGAGGGAGAGAGGGAGATGGAGAGAGGGAGAGAAAGAGGGTTTAGGGTCAAGGGAGAGAGGGAGAGAGGGAGAGGGAGATATGGAGAAAGAGAGAGAGGTGGAGAGTGAGAGGGAGAGTGGGAGGGAGACAGGGGGAGAGGGAGAGAGAGGGTTTAGGGTTGAGGCAGAGAGAGAGAGGGAGAGAAGGAGACTAGGAGAGTGAGAGGGAGACTGGGAGAGTGAGAGAGAGAGGGAAGGATAGGGAGAGAGATGGAGAGGGAGAGAGGGAGAGGGAGAGATAGAGAGAGGGAGAGTGAGAGGAGCGAGTGAGGGAGAGAGGGAGAGGGAGAGGAGGGATAGGGATAGTGGAGAGGGAGAGAGAAGATAGAGAGAGGGAGAGGGAGAGATAGAGATGGAGATGGAGAAAGAGAGAGAGGTGGAGAGTGAGAGGGAGAGATGGAGAGTTGGAGGGATAGAGGGACAGAGGGATAGAGGGATAGAGGGACAGAGAGAGTGGGTTTAGGGCTGAGGGAGAAAGGGAGAGAGGGATATTGAGAGAGGGAGAGAGGGAGAGGGATAGAGGGAGAGTGTGAGGGAGAGAGAGAGGGAGGGAGAGAGAGGGAGAGAGAGAGAGAGAGGGAGAGACGGAGAGTGTGAGAGTGGGAGGGAGAAAGGGAGAGGGAGAGGGGGAGAAGGAGTGAGGGAGAGAGATGGTTTAGGGTGGAGGGAGAGAGATATATAGAGAGAGAGGGAGAGTGGGAGAGTGAGAGAAGGAGAGGGAGAGTGGGAGGGAGCGAGGGAGAGATAGGGTTGAGGGAGAGAGGGATAAAGGGAAAGAGAGAGAGAGAGGAGTGATTGAGTGAGAGACTTGGGAGAGGTAGAGGTGGACAGAGAGAGGGAAAGAGATTATAGTTAAATATTTTATATATATTTATTTAAATATTTATAGATTAACTAAAATATTGAAATTATATTTAAATATTATACATAATTCGATAAGAGATTATCATAAATTGTATATTATATATTACATTATAAACTATATATTATATATTATATATATTAAATTATAAAATTTATTGCATTTTTTAAATCATATATTAAAAATTGTATAAATTTTTTAAAACTCATACCTAAAACATATTAGATATCGGATTCAAATCACATATCTAATTTGAATTGGATATCCGATTTGATGACACAAAATTTAATGCCTATGGATTAGGCTCGTGCTTGCTTTGGTATTTGGTTCAGACATACCAGTCCTAAGAAGTCAAAATGAAAAACGTGTTTAACAACTTACCTTGCTTTTCTGGACTTTGCCCATGTGGCTGACGACTTTTATTTTAGGTAAAATGATGAAATGAAAAGGGTTTGTAAAGGAGCTTCTCAGATTTCTACCAATATAAATTATACTTTATTTTGAATCTAATAAATAATTATTACTCATTTTCTATTGGAATTATGACAAAAGTACTGATTGATAGCCTGGTAGAAAAACATCTATAGATTTAAAATGGTATCACATTTTTTGAATCCAAAACATGCGTCACATTCTATGCTTGGCACACTATAGGATTATAAATAAATAAATAAAAATCATGAAGTTTTGACCAAGTTAAGGTGGTCAGACATACGAGTTTTTATATTTTTTTACATTTGTAATAAAAAAATCATAATTAATTATTTACTTAAAAAAAAATTACAAAAAAATATGCATCACATCCGGACATGAGTCTTCTACTTATATCTAAAATATTGTAAAAAAATATTATCATTTTATTATGGTTTGGGTGGTCAGACAGACACCTACTTCTTATTTTTTCCCTAAAATTTAAGGACTAGTGCATTGAAATTTCAATTTTTCACCAGATAGATTTTTTTTTTACAAAAATTAACCTAGTAGTTTAGAAACTACATTCAATTTTCCATAGATTCTATTTTAACATATTTTTGAAATAATATAGATAACTTATTCAAATTTTTACGTCAAGTTGCCTAACTCTGATTTTTTTGAATTTTCATTGCCACTTAAGGGCCTGTTTTTTCCATGATGATCCTGCACATACCCAGAAGAGAGAAACTAGTTTTAGATTCATTAGAAAATTTTGGGGTTAATTGTAAATATTTTGCATTGAATGCACTAGAAAAATTAAAAAATTAAAAAGATAAAATAGTTATTTCGAAAGGTTTTTGGCCCATGTGAATATTGCAGGTATTCCTTCTTTCAACATTTGGTAGGAAAAGGTTTGGAGAGCTAACTCTATCAAACTTTCACAATTAGCTCAAACTTTTTATGTCCACATCGGTTTAAATAATTCATGAAGTTTTATGATTTTATTCATTTCCCAAGATGACAAATATGATTTTACTAGGTTCTTACCAAAGCAGTTTTGTGATAATTTTTCCTTGTAAAGCTTGCACTATGATTTTTTTCTAGGATTTTCCTATTAAAAGATTTGGTTTATGAAGGGATTTTTCTAATAAAATTGTATGTAAAAGTTACCCATGCAATTTTACCATCTTTCTTTTGAATTGAATATTTGTTTGCAAATTTCTAAAACCTAATTTTGTACCAATATACAACAATATTTTGGATGACTCTAATGGCAGCCTTACTGATAATTCCAATTAGTAATATGGCATTGTTTGAAAATAGAAACAAGAAATAAACTATGTTAATGTCCAAGAATCCAAAGTGACCAAAATAGGTCAATGGAACCTGGATATGTTACTGGAGATGACAGCAAGAGGGACCCAACTTTTGAGAAGCTACAAACAAAAATATAATTAAAAGAAAAACAAAATTTGACAGTCGAAAGGCATTTTGATGAACAAAATGAAGAGGTAATAACCTAGATTGGGTAAACCTACTGAAATATTACAAGAAGCTAATAGAATCCTTGTAACCCTCTTATGAGAGGATGCACATTAATCATGAATCACTCTTCTTCAATTGGTATTATTTTCTAATGAGAGGGGAACAAATTGCACATAAGGCTAACATATACATCAATCTATCTATCATTATTGTTCATAAAATGTTCAATGTAGTGACATATAATCTCTAGCATTTAAATATATTACGATATCTACAAGCATTCAAACTAAACAATAAAAGATAAATGATTGGGCTTGTATCAATTACCTTCCAATATTATTAGCTTGATGATAGTCAAAACCACTGATGGCTTAGTTGAGTCCTCGATTTGGAAAAGGCACATACACTGCTACTGATGTTTGTCTTAGTTCTAGAAGCACTTCATTTCTGGAAAGGATTTGAGTTGCTACTTTAAAATATGATGAGAGGTTGCGATGGAGTAAATTCCTTAATCAAATGGATTGAGAAGACAATGGTATGGTAGTATTCATTCAATTGATTAGGTCATGGAATCACATTGAAAAAATATGAATGTATTCACTATGTATACAACAAGAATTTAATAAATACTACATGCCCTTTAATCCACACACTACAATCATCTTTTTGTAAATTTTTAGGGCATTGACAAGCACACAGATAGAAGTTGATATAGTCATATTCAAATGATATGCACTATATGTTGGAGTACTAATTTCTCTCACCCCAATGTAATGATCACAATCATTTAATGAGAGGCATAATGTAATGTTCTAAAATAGTATCTAGATAAGGATAAGAGGAGGAAATATTTTAAATGATTGTACTAGTTGGCCTAAAATTTATTTATGGTAGCCTATTATCTAGAAATGTCTCAAGATCTCTATAAAAAAGGTAGTTGTAATTGATTTGAAGTTGACAATGGAATTTGTGTGCAACAACACATTTAGGGTTATATATTATCTCCTCTACCCAGCTAGAAGTGGTATTACAGTAGGTTGAATCCAAGGTTTGAAGGTTGAAAGAAAGTAGATTAGAAGATTGTAGAGGCATAGAAAATAAAGAGCCACCTGCAAGGGAAAAGAGGTTGCTATATTCCAAAGAAGAAGGCATTAGGAGTCACCAAAGCATTGGATTAAGTAGTAGTAAAGGAAGATCGCCATTGATTTGAAGGTTTCAAAGTTGCAAATCGCTGAAAAGTCATTCATAGCTGAGGTGAAGTGAAATCACAGACAGATAGTGGGAGATTGTAGATCATCACACCAAGAAAAAAAAAGAAAGGAAAAGATTAAAGGTTTAGCCGTAGCTAATGTTGCCATGTGTTGGCATTTCAAATCACACCTATGGAATGCGTTTTGGAAATAGACAACTATGTAGAGTAAACTGCTCTTGAAATTAGGAGGGGAAGCTCCCTCTTTCGTTGAGTTTGCATTAAGCAAGTAAACTAAAACTAATTTTGCCTATCTTTTTGATTTAGCTGTGAGAACACAAGCTTATAGAACTCTAGATGTTGCAGTTGAGGTTTTCCCTTTAATGAAACTTACCAACTACAACTAACTTACACTAATGGTGTTTCTAGCCTCTAAAGTAAATGCACAACAAGAGAGTTAGAAATGAACAAGATTAATTTTCTGACCTAGATACTTGAATAAAATTTTACCAACATACATCTACTGAATTTCAATGCAAGTTGAAAAGGAGATCATATAAGAATTACACAATCAACGAAAATTTGAGACTTTATATCGGGGTACCAAAAGCACGCTCAGGACTTTATATTCTCAAACTTTCGGCACAAGATTACAATATCGGGACATAAAGTTGTGGAAAAATACACGCAACATGCAATCAAACTAGATTATCAGTTGACACAAGACACATGTAATTAACATGGATTTGCAGCCAAAAGAGGCATGCAAACTTACCCTTAAAACAAAGTGAATTGAAACTAGAATCGATAAAAAACATGAAGGCATAAGTTCAACGATTTTGTTATCACAAGAACAATTAAAGAAAAATGGGCAAGGCTACCGAAATAAAAAAAAATCTAACGCATGAAAGTTTAGGCGCCCAAACTGACTTGGCAGCTAACTGACTTGCATCGATGTCCTTGGATCTCCAGAAAAAAGATTCTAAAAAAGCGGAATAGACCCACTAGAGTAAAACTAATACTTTCATGATTCTGACTGCACCAGCCTGATGAGGAAGTATTTTGAGCCAATCAAAATCTGTCTTAACCCTAGAAGCCAAAATTTATATTTTTAGAAAAAATTACCAATATCCATTTCCTGAGAAACCTAGAAAAAGTTTCTATTTTTAGAAAACTGCTAAAAATATAGAAATTTCCAAAAATTTAAGGTTGAAAAACTAAAATCTAGGTTTTTTTAATTTGATCATTCTGAACCGACTCAAATTGTTAGATTTTGAAAATTTCCAGTTTTTGACCCTCATGCAAGACATATAAACCCCAAGTTTGACCTTTTTGACAGATTTTGACAAGACTTTAACTCATTTCTTCAAAATGCCTAACTGTAGAATTTTTTTTAATTTGGGGTACAATAATTGACTCTGTTTGGGGACCATGTCAGATACTTTCGGCATAGGAAAACCATAGAATCTCTGGGTTTCAAGCTTAGACAAGTGCCTTGTCCATTGGGTATCGGAGTCAACATTACATCCTAATCACCTATTTGCAAAACTTTCCATTTGCAGAACTTTCCCTAAGTCACTTGCGATTGGACTTCCTAGCATAACCTAATAGTTGGACTTTCCTATAATTCACCTAAAACACGACGAAACTATTACATGAAGGGGAAACACAACATAATGAACACATCACAGAAAAGGGGAAACACATCATGAAAACATAAAGGATAATTATTTACATAAATTGGCATTTCTGCCTGAAAGTCTTTAATTATCTTCTCATTGGCATTTCTGCCTAAAACTCATATCTTCATAGGCCCAAGCAAAGGGCTCCCTGACAAAAGTCAAAATATGGCGCAAAGAGGGAAGCAGGTACCACCGAGTCACCAATCTAACTGCATAGCACCACCAAGATCTCTACAGAAGCTTCGGCTCAACAACATCCCGTAACTTATTGGAACATCAACCAGTTGTATTTTCATCTTTATATTTTTCTCTGGGCAGGCTACCAAACTTACTTGAGCATCCTCCAATTGTCGAACCAATGACACTGACTTAAACTCAAGTGAATAACATTCATTTTGAGTTTTTGTGCATGAGAGTTCCAATGCATTCATTATTGGTAGAGGCATGACATTGTCTGAGGCTCTTGAATCAATAACATAATTGCTCAATTTAAATCCTCCTAATTACAAAAACATATAGAAAGGTTTAGGATTTTCTTTTACTAGAATAGATGACTCGAGCAATGTAGGCTGAATTGAAGCTTCTTTCTTCACATGTTGTATTATTCTATCTACCTACTCAGGATGATCATGAAGATACTCCAACTGTGAAATATGCACCTTGGTCTTCATCATGGATTTTACAATGTCAAAATTTTCTAATGATGGGTCTTGAGCAATTTATTCCTTAGCTTGTTCTTCAGCTCTTGGATTTTCTTCTACTTCCTTCTATGGATTCAAGTGCTTAGCACGTGTGAACACGGGCATTGAAGGTCTTCTATGATTTACTTCAAGAGATTAGTGGAAAAGGTCTTCTTCTTCTTCAATAATGGGTTCAAAATATCTCGTTGTGGAGTCACCATCAAAGTTGTCTATCTGTGGTAAGACAACATTCGAACTTGATGTAGGGACAAAACTGGAACTGGGTGCAGCCTCAGTATATCCCATAATCTGATTCATTCTTATATTTTTTAGGGCATGTAGAGCCGGTATGTGCATCGGTGTCATGAAAAGAAAAAAATACTGTATTTTGTGCAGCTTCAATCATTGGTCTTGGTGGAGGTGCTAGCAACCATAGCTAAAAATTATTTTTCTTTGGATGGTACGGTTGTTGAGCTAGATACTTGATAGAATCCATTTTCATCAAGCCAAAAGTAATTATATTATCCTCCAACTCGATAGCCTGTTCTTGCATCTCTGTCAACTTTTTATGTCTTTCTGTCTTGAGGAAGAAGGTTATCTTTGATGGAAGAGCATTTATGAAGCAGCTCATCAAAATATTCAATGATGGATTAAGTGTAGAAGAAAGTCATGTACCAAGACAATTAAATCTTGCTACAAACTCCCTTATGTGCTTGTTGTGCTCCATCTTTGAATTTTTAAGTTGGGAAAACAACCAATGACTATCTTCAGCTAGCTTGAACCTCGCCAAAAACTTCTTGCTCATAGTTTCCCAGCTTGTGATAATGCCTGGCTCTAGGTGATTGAACCAATCAACAACATTCCCAACAAGAGTCTCCACAAAGAGACATACCACAATTTCCTCATGTGCCATGTGCAAAATGTTGCAAGCCGTTGAGAAGGCTGAAATATGTTAATCAGGATGTTGAGTTCCATCATCGTGAAACCGTGGAAAGTGCTTCCTTGACCCCTTAGGTAATTCATGATGATCCTGCAAAGCCAAAGGTCTAGTGATGTTATCCGAAGGTAATGGGGGTGGATGTCTTAGATTCCTGCCAGCATTATTGTTGTTATCACCCATTTATTTTGGCTAGATCATGCAATAGGGTGCTAGATGGTCATTCTCATGTCATAAAGAGTAAGCTTTCTTGAAGTTCTATGCCTCGTGCCCCATGGTGGGCGCCATAAAATTGTTGGCATTTCAAATCACACCTCTGGAATGCGTTTTGGAAATAGACAACTACGTGCAATAAAATTCTCTTCAAATTAGGAGGGGAAGCTCCCTCTTTCACTGAGTTTGCATAAAGAAAGTAAACTAAAACTAATTTTTCCTATCTTTTTGATTCAGCTGTGAGAACACAAGGTTGTAGAACTCTAGATGTTGCAGCTGATGTTTTCCCTTTAATGAAACTTAACAACTACAACTAACTTATGCTAATGGTGTTTCTAGCATCTCAAGTAAATGTAAAGCAAGAGATTAGAAATGAACTAGATTGATTTTCTAACACAAATACTTAAATAAACTTTTCCCAACATACATCTACTAAATTTTAATGTAAGCTGAAAAGGAGATCATATAAGCATTACACAATAAATGTAAATCTAAGACTTTATATTCGGGCAGCAAAAGAATGCTCAAGACTTTATATTCTCAAAATTTTGGCACAAGATTACAATTTCGGGACAAGAAGTTGTGGTAAAATACATGCAACATGCGATCAAACCAGATTATCACTTGACACAAGACACATGTTTGTAGATTTTTTTTTGCATTTTTCAACATTTTCAACTTCCTTTCTTCGTTCTTCGTGCATGTTCATCGTTGACAACTTTTGTTCAGATTGAACATCTAATTCTGACACCTAGCAGCTAATTGACTTGCATCGATGTCCTTGGATCTCTAGAAAAAGCTTCTCAAAAAGCGGAATATACCCACTAGGGTAAAACTGATCTTTTCGTGATTCTAACTACACCAGCCTGATGAGGAAGTATTTTAAGCCAATTATTATCATTCTTAACCCTAGAAGCCAAAATTTCTATTTTTAGAAAGTTTGGCCACTATCCATTTCTTGAGAAACCCAGAAAAAGTTTCTATTTTTAGGAAATTGCTAAAAACGGAAATTTTCCTAACATTTAGGGTTGAAAATCTGAGACCTAGGTTTTGTTAATTTGATCATTCTAAACCGACCCAGACTGTCAAATTTCAAAAATTTCAAGTTTTTGACCCTCATGCAAGACATATAAACCCCAATTTTCACATTTTCGGCAAATTTTGACAAGACTTTAACTCATTTCTTCAAAATGCCTAAGTGTAGCAAAAAACTTAATTTGGGGTACAGCACCATGCAAGTAGAAGGATAGTTGCAATTTTAAGGTCACAGAGAAGGATATCTATAAAGTCTTCCAAGTATGTTTTGCAACCTTTGGGAAAGATTAGATTGGAGAAGTTGTTGGATATTAATCCAAACTGCCAAGCATTGTGGATCAAAGAGCTAAAGATAGAGACAACCAGTCAAGTAAAGAAGGTCACTATGGATCATAGTTTCAGATCAGAGGAATTCAAAGGTGTTTAACACACCCAAAGGTAAATAAAGGCTACCATTGTTTAAGAAGGAACTGTCAAAGTCCATGAATGTCTATGAAAGGCCACAACCAAAGAAATCATAGCCACCAAGTAACCAAACATAGTTAAGTCATTGTCCAAGTTGCAAAAGATACGAGATCAAATGAGGAGTCGTTGTTTGATGAGATAGCCATCACTCAAAGGAACAAGTGCACAAAATATAAGGTGACATCACAAGGTTATCATAGAGAAGATAAGTTGTTAAGAAGAAAAGAAAATAGAGGATCAATAGATCGCTAGCAAGGAGACGTTGAATTTAATTAAGATACAAAAATAAAAAAGAAGTCAGAAGCTGCCAAAATTGCTTAAAGCCAAGGAACTGCCACTCAAAGACTAAGCTGTCGAAAGTAGATTGAAAAAAGTGTGGCCCAGAAGAATTCTAAGTGAGTTCCTGAAGTTTTTATAAAAATGGATGCATTTTGGAGAGCTATTAGAAGGAGGAGATCTGCCATTGTTGAAGTAATTTGATCATAGTATTCTAGTAGAAGTAATCACTGACTTTGCAAATTATATTTTCTGCAAGGATTTGAGATTGTTGAAAAAGGATCTAAAAGTGTAGAAGGCCTCAACTTGAATGAGATTGTAGATTGTATTGTTTTTAGATCACCTAGAAAATTGAAGGGAGTCATTGCCTTGTTAATAGCTAGATGAAGACTTAAAAGAAAATTATGGAGAAAGAAGGAACCATAGCTTTCCAGTCGAAGAAGATCTTGGAAACAATGAGGAAGTGAAGTAGGTACATTTTTTATAGCCTAGTTGTTGCCAAGGAAAAGATGCAAAGGAAAAATGGAGAGCTGATTGGAAGGTATGCAAAAGTCTAAAAGAGAAGACTATTGCAAACCTAGGGCAATAGTTATACTCATAAGCCCTGATCGACATCAATGGAAGTGGTGATGAAAGAAATGATATCTTAGATGTTTTGAAGCCACCAAGGACACTACACATTTGCTAAGGTAAAGGAAGCCATTGGAGGAAATCATAGAAGTATGAATCAGTTGGAATCACCTAAAGTCAAAGTCATTGTAGAAGCCCAAGGTTATATTAAGCGCAAAGATCATTGAAAAGAGATCGAATCATAGAGAAAACCAAGGTGAAAGGAAATAGATATAGCCACAACTATTGATGGAGAAATTTTGGAAGAGTGAAGGCATGTGAAGTTTTCAAACAAATAAATTGAAAGACTATCACAATAGTTGGAGGGAGTTGAAAGGAATAAGATCCGAAGATCTTTGAAGGTATCATGCAAGAAAAGATTGAGAGTGTGCAAACTTCATATACATGGTCAAAAATTTAGGGGGAGTGTTTGAGTAGTAATTTCTCCCACCCCAATGTACTGATCACAATCATTAAATGAGAGGCATAATGTAATGTTGTAAAATTGTATCAAGATAAGGATAAGAAGTGGAAATATCAAATGATTGTACTAGTTGGCCTATAATCTATTCATGTTGGCGTATGATCTAGAAATATCTCAAGATCTCTATAAAAGAGGTACTTGTAATTGATTTGAAGTGGACAATAGAATTTGTGTGCAACTTTTTCAAAACCATAACTGAAAAAAAATTTAACTTGTTGATAATCATAGCCGACAATAAATTTAACTTGTTCATAATCATAGCTGACAATAAATTCACGCAAGAAAATCCCAATGATTTGATTGACTAAATAAAAAGAGATTAATCATCGATTAAATGTTACTACCTCCTCAATAGTTCCATAGCAGGAACTAAAAATCATATAACCAAGCATGACATGCTTGAAGTGTTTATTTTGAGAGCAATTTCATTAACTCTTTCATGCAATCGTTTTAATGATTTGATGCCTCAAATTCATTTATGAGGTGCAATCTCTATTCTAAGGGTGATATTTTATTTTGAAAGCATTTAAAATTGCATGAAGTTGTGGTGTGGGTGAAGGAAAAAATGAGCGAGTTGATTCACCTATTTGAGTTTGTCATTGACTTGTTTGCATATTGTGCAAGTTGTGAACACTAATGTCAAATAAACTATTAGATTCATATCTTATAGTTAGATTCTATGATAGAAATAATTAATATTTTAAAATTACATTGATATCTAACTACATACTTTAAGATGAAAATGAAGGAGTATTTCTTTTTCCATCTTCCAATAGATGACATGAGATTGAGCCTTTATGCTTTGATGATTTTCATTCAATTTTGGTTATAAAAAAATGCAAATCAAGGTGGGCTTTTATGTGGAGTCTTTTATAAGAGAAATAAGAGATGAGAGGTAAGGTAGTTTGACTATTATGAAGAATATGGTATCCTTCATCAATATTATAAATTAACATGTACAAATATTTGTCAACGTAATAATGGAAAAGTAGGTTCCTATAATCAATTAATAAAAATGTTAATATATTTTTCTAAGTTTCTCTAAAGAGGCACAACCCATGTTAATGGCTATTGTGCAAGGTTACAGGTGTAGGGTTACAAAAGAAATAGCTTACATACTGAGTTTGGAAAATACTAAGTTCCTTTAAACTATGATGAACTATATATCCATATAGTGTCTATAATAAGCTAGGTTTATAAGGAAACTTGATAAATTCCATACAAATATGGTGTTTTTTTCATTTTTCCAAGTTAATTCCATGTATCATTAACATATGGTGCAAGGTATTTGGTATGATTTTGTAGAGTAGACATAACGAAGTGTTGGTCACATATGGAGTTGAACTAAGTGCATTGGTCTAGATGTATATATTTTTTATTAAGTTAATATGAGTTTTTGATAGGGCCCAAACTCTGTTATAAAAGTAGAACAAAAAACACACAAAGTTGATCATGCCTAACCAATGCTTGATCGAAACCTAGATGCATCTTTACACCCAAACGCTTGGCAGGCGAAAGAGAGCCCAACTTAGGAAGACCTTGATTCATCCTTTGTACAACTATCCAAGAAGAGTTGCCATCTGAATCTATGGACTTAAGACAAGAGGGGAGAGAAGACCTCTCTAAATTATTATCTAAGGGCACTACAAAATCTAAGGAACAACATGGATTTTTCGATTAACAAACTTCCTTCTCAAGTAAAATCAACTAATCTTTAGAAATTGAAGGAAAAATGGATTTTTAAGCCGAAAGATTATTAGCCAAATAAACAAGAGGAGACACCCCAAGTCTAGAGAGAGGATTTTCTAGAATGGAAGAGGGTGGCTCCAAATACTTAAGAGTATTCAAGATACACTATAATATGGACATGAAGAACATTCTTCCACCAAATTGAAGAAGACAACTTATGAGAACCGTGGGAACAATTTGAGGTCAATAACCTAGTAACAAAAATGCCTACAATAGAAATGAATACCCTCATAATCAACTCAGACCAAGAGTGGCTTTTAACCTATAACACAACCTTGCCAAGTAAAACCTTCGACTAATCAACTTTCACCAAGATAGGAGCAGAATAAGTGTGGGTAAAGTTTTTAGACAAAAAGTCCACCCTTAAGAATCGACCATGAGAATTAACTATGGTCGCATAGGTAGAAGTACAAGGAATTCCCAAGTAAAAAACCTTACCCCCAATAGTACCCTTATTCACCATAGGATCAGAAGGGTGGAAAGCATGACCATAAATATTTTTGACGACATCCACTAAAGATCCACTAGAAGGTGAGGCCAAATGCACAGTAGACTCAACCTTCCTACCCAAATCAAGAATCGCCTGAAGAAGCTGTGGAGGGTCATTCACAAGATTCAAAAATGCCTCTGTATGGTGCAGATTTGAAACCCCAATACAAACCGCAATAGGTCGAGGGGAGTGATCTAAAAAATTTGTCGATCACGAAGGAAAGCAGATGACCCAACTGAAGACGATGAAAAGGGAATGCTCAGAGATAAAGGAAGTGACCCACTAGAAGGTTACGATGAGGAAACAACCACAGACATAGGAATAGTCTGCATCACATTAGTAAACCCAAAAACCACACGATAGAGCATCAGCCAAAGCATCCCTAAAGTTAGACGACAGTTCTACCACGAGATCGCAAATAGTGGAAGCGAGCGAGAAGCTCTTGTTTGAAATGGGAGAGCAGTTGGGAGAGCGGGAGCGATCCATTAAAATCTTCCTTATCATTAGTAGTTAAAGATTATAGTTATTTAGATGTATATGTTACACATATGTAGCTTACACGTAATTTGAAGATGGAGGTGCATGAGCTAATAATGTTATTATCAAAAAATTAATGTTGACTCCTAGAATTCTATGGCTTGACAATTTATATTACATGCATATAGTTATCTTACACTTTCCTGCATAGAGTAGTTGTTAAATGTGAGTGTTTAGATGTGCATGATGTCATTTTGGTAGAAATCTTCATTCCTTTCTAATACATCTTGGCACACATATTATAAATTAGAGAATATTTCAACATGGAAAGTGTTGATGCTAATCTCATGCATAGAAGTGTAAGTTGCTTGGGTAATCCAACAAGTAGATAGCCTGACATTCATAATGGGATGTTATGAATGTTAGGCTAATGTTAAACAGATATCAGACCTCAATACGTTGGGAATATCGTTGGTGTGCATCGATTATGCAGTGGGTGGAATAAATCCTCCTCACACACACCCAAGAGCCACTGAAATTCTCATTTTACTGGAAGGTGAGCTTCTTGTGGGTTTTATTGACACCGACAACAAGTTTTTCTCCAAAACGTTGGAGAAGGGAGATGTGTTTGTGTTTCCAAAGGCACTGGTGCAGTTCCAACAGAATGTGGGCCATGAAAATGCAGTGGCCATAGCTGGATTGAGCAGCCAGTTTCCTGGAGTTCAGACAATCACCAATTCTCTCTTTGCAGCAGATCCCCCTCTCCCTGATTCTGTATTGAGCAAGGCCTTCCGCATCACCCAGGAACTTGTAAATTACATTAAGACCAAATTCGCCTAAGATTCTGAAGTTCAATTTTCTGTGTTCTATTTTATGTGGGAAGACCATCTTTCCCAATTCTTTGTTCTTACCGTTTAATAAAACATTTTTAACTCATGCTCTGCTCTCGTGTTATTCATGGCATCTGTTTTCAACGATTAGTATCTCTTGAGCATATTCCAAAGATTAAAAATTGATGTTGTTATTATATCCTTACAAGCAGTTTGCCTCTTTTTAGAAGATTTCCATAAACATTAAAAATTAGTTGCGAATACATTTAAAATATAATTGAAAAATATTAATTTGAAGTATCTAAACATATTCATGAGCATTTCTTGTAAGAGTGTTCTTGTATTATCAATGCATTCGTTTGTACTGTATATTCAACATGTTAATAATAATTTTTTACATACAAATAGCAAAAAACAACAAACAAAGTGTTTGACTTGGACAAAAGGACTTAACACTTTAATTCTTACATATTAAACTCACAAGGTTGTTCTTTAACACAACTGTAACATCAATCTAACTGTGAATAATTTCAAACAAGGCAATATTTAGAGATAGACTTATAGAATGAAGAACAAAATCATAGAATGGAAGGTATATTATGCACTTTGTGCATTCATTGGAGAGCTATATTTTCAAAGGCATCTGATATTTTATGCATTTTGTTCATTCATTTTAAATATGATATGGATTCTTGATTACCATTTTTTTTATGATCATATATGTATCTAAGAGAATTTAGAGTGATATATGCATGTGTATGTGAATACATATTAGTTAAAAAATATTTTTTCTAGCTTTATGAATTTATGATAGAAGAAAAATGAACATGAGAATTCTTTTAGTTTCATAATACATGTTTAAGTTTTTTCAAATATCAAGGTAGTCTCTTGCACATAACAAGAAAAATCTACACAAATAAAAAAATACAAACAATCAATGAGTAAGTATTTCTAGTTGATGCAACCTTGCGAGGTCACTAAGGTGCTCTTACATGAAATCCCTCAAGTGAGATTTTTTTGAACTTGATGCTCTAAAATAAAACTATATAGAAGACAACTTCAACCACCAAATAAAACATACTTCTAATTCATAATCCACAAGCCTTTAAGTCTTCAAGTCCTTTACCATTCTTAGGAATGGGCTATTATTTGCACTCACTCTATTATGTCACCTTTCCAAAGTAGATTTACAAAATATTTCCAATGTCCTATCAATACTTTTTAGGCAGTCTACATGCACTATCTTTATAAATATTTGTATAATAGAAAAAATGATTTTTTTTTAAAATGGAAATATATCCATCTCTTCATGAATATTGGTTTCATACACATTTGTTGGTAATTTATCTAAAATATTTTTGATAATTTATCTAAAATTTTGTAAGTACAAATCTTCTCAAGTTCCAATTTTTCGTGTATAAGTATTTATTTTCCCTTCAATATTTATTTGCATGTCACATTTACCTAGTATTTCTCTATTCTAGCTCCTTAACTCATGAATGAACACATTAAAAATTTATCATTTAATAACAACAAGTATCTTTGGTAGAAAAACCATGATTGTTTACCATTGCAGAAGCCACACACGCCTACTTGTATCATTTCCAAATGGAAAAATACTTGGAGACATTATATGTACAAGAAAAAATATACACCTCTATACATAGACATGTATTTGGGGGCCATAGGAAAATTCACTGCTAGTAATTCACCGATGGCAAATTCAGTGCTAGCAATTCACTGCGATGGAAAATTGACCGGATTAATATTTTTTATCAGTCATCTATAATATATTTTACTATATTGAAAAATATTAATGCTATTAATTTTTTGTCACGGTGAATTGCTAGCGGTGAATTACTTGCTGGTGAATTTGTCATGGTGATGAATTTTACCACGATGAATTGTTGGCGGTGAATTTTTTTCCGGTGAGTTGCTAGCGGTGAATTTTTTGTATGTTGTCTTTGAGGGATGTACAAATACTAAGAATAATAACAAAATTTCTATTAGTGTAGAATATTCTTTTATAAGGTATTTATTTTCTCTCATAGATATCTCATTTAGATATAGATATGTTTCTTTTTCTAGATATAAGATTGTTTGGGTGTTCTTGTGCTTGCATGGAGTTGCATACTATTTTTACATAAGTGATGGATAACTCTCCTATGCACTATATATACATCTTTCTTGAGTTTATTAACTACGGATTATTTGGGAGTTATTTCATTTCTTCTTTGTTGCATACTTTCTTCTTTCTGACTTTCTACAACATTTGATTGTCTATCATTTGTGGCCCACTCAGTGTCACTATTTTTACTAGAAGAACAACAAAATGACATATGATATTAGAAGCTAATTTGTTCAAATGATGGTCTGGTATAATTTTTCAGTTTAGCTTGAAATTAATACTTGCATTGAAGAATAAATTTATCTTTCTTTTTTTATTGTGATCTACATGGTTAAGGGCTGCAAGGGGTTTCCTTTATTTTTTCTTTCCATGTGCTTTGTATTCATTCAAATGTGGTTGAATTTTGATCTATGTTATTGCATGTGTTTTCGTTCTAATACTTTGTTGGAGGTTTGTTTGTATTAAAAAAGGCATAAGGCTTCATTGTTTGGCCACTCAAACTTTTGTAGGACACATTTTACTAGTAGATCTATTTTGAGTCAGTGAAAATTAGTATAGTTTCCATTACTTTGTCTTATGTAGGTCACAATTTGACTACTACAATGCATTTTGATTTGGTGATTAGGTGATTTCTTTGGCAGGTGAATTATCTTTGGTGGATTTTTTTTGTGAGTTCTGGATTGGTGCATCCTTGGCGCATTAGGCAAGAACCATCAAACCATGCATGTTTGGCATTGTGGTGATTGAATTTTTGTTTGAAAGGTCATTATTCTCTCGATATTTTGATATTTAAAAGAAATCACATAACCAGGTGTGGCATGTTTGAACTATTTTTTCTCGTAGCAATTTCATTAACTCTTCCATTCAACAATTTCAGTGATTCAATGCCTCAAATTCATTTATGAGCCACAATCTCTATTTTGAGGGTAATATTTTCATTTGAAAACACTTAATATTGAATGAATCTATGGTGTAAGTGAAGAAAGACTTGAGCGAGTTGATTTACCTATTTGATTCCTCCATTGAATTATTGACATAAGGTCATCAGGTATTTTTTTGCATGTGATTTCTCTTTATGTTAAAAGAAAATTAAAAAAAAAAAGAGTGCTAATTTAGTAATTTAAAAACGATTTTTTTAAATTTTGAATTAGCTTCTCATGATTAAGAGTCAAGAATTTTTTTGAACTAGTCTCTTTCACATAACAAGAAAAATCTACACAAATAAAAAAATACAAACAATCAATGAGTAAGTATTTCTAGTTGATGCAACCTTGTGAGGTCACTAAGGTGCTCTTACATGAAATCCCTCAAGTGAGATTTTTTTGAACTTGATGCTCTAAAATAGAACTATATAGAAGACAACTTCAACTATATAGATTTTTGTATAATAGAAAAAATGAGTTTTTTTTTAAAATGGAAATATATCCATCTCTTCATGAATATTGGTTTCATACACATTTGTTGGTAATTTATCCAAAATATTTTTGATAATTTATCTAAAATTTTGTAAGTACAAATCTTCTCAAGTTTCAATTTTTCATGTATAAGTATTTATTTTCCCTTCAATATTTATTTGCATGTCACTTTTACCTAGTAGTGCTCTCTTCTAGCTTCTTAACTCACGAATGAACACATTAAAAAGTTATCATTTAATAACAACAAGTATCTTTGGTAGAAAACCATGATTGTTTACCATTGCAAAAGCCACACACGCCTACTTGTATCATTTCCACATGGAAAAATGCTTGAAGACATTATATGTGCATGAAAAGATATACACCTCTATACATAGCCTATGTCTTTGAGGGCTCTTGGAAAATTCACCACTAGCAATTCACCGATGGAAAATTCAGTGTTAGTAATTCACCGCGGTGGAAAATTGACGGCATTAATATTTTTTATCAGTCATCTATAATATATTTTATTATATTGAAAAATATTAATGCTATTAATTTTCCCCCGCGGTGAATTACTTAACAGTGAATTTGTTATGGTGATGAATTTTCCCATGGTAAATTGTTGGAGGTGAATTTTTCGTCGAGGAGTTGCTAGTGGTGAATTTTATGTATGTCATCTTTGAGGGATGCACAAATACTAAGAAGAATAAAAAAATTTCTATTAGCGTAGAATATTCTTTTCTAGGGTATTTATTTTCTCTCATAGATATCTCATTTAGATATGTTTCTTTTTCTAGATATAAGATTGTTTGGGTGTTCTTGTGCTTGCATGGAGTTGCATACTAATTATTCATAAGTGATGGATAAATATCCTATGCACTATATATACATATTTCTTGAGTTTATTAACTATGGATTATTTGGGAGTTATTTCATTTCTTCTTTGTTGCATACTTTCTTCTTTCTAACTTTCTAGACCATTTGATTGTCTATCATTTGTGGCCCACTTGGTGCCACTATTTTTACTAGAAGAAAAAAATTCTGACATATGATATTGGAAGCTAACTTGTTCAAATGATGGTCTGGTATAATTTATTAGTTTAGCTTGAAAGTAATACTTGCATTGAAGAATAATTTTCTCTTTATTTTTGTATTGTGATCTATATGGTTAAGGGTTGCAAAGGGTTGCCTTTATTTTTTCTTTGCATGTGCTTTGTATTCATTCAAATGCAGTTGAATGTCGATCTATGTTATTACATGTGTTTTCTTTCTAACACTTTGTTGGAGGTTTGTTTGTATTAAACAAGGCGTAAGGCTTCATTGTTTGACCACTCAAACTTTTGTAGGCCATATTTTTCTAGTAGATCTCTTTTGAGGTGGTGAAAATTAGTATAGTTTCCAGTATTTTGTCTTTTGTAGGTCACAATTTGACTACTACAATGCATTTTGATTTGGTGATTAGGTGATTTCTTTGGCAGGTGATTTATCTTTGGTGGATTTTTTTTGCGAGTTCTGGATTGGTGCATCCTTGGCGCATGAGGCAAGAACCATCAAACCATTCATGTTTGGCACTGTGGTGATTGAATTTTTGTTTGAAAGGTCATTATTCTCTCGGTATTTTGATATTTAAAAGAAATCACATAACCCAGTGTGGCATGTTTGAAGCGTTTATCCTTGTAGTGATTTCATTAACTCTTCCATTCAATGATTTCAGTGATTCAATGCCTCAAATTCATTTATGAGCCACAATCTCTATTTTGAGGGTAATATTTTCATTTGAAAACACTTAAAATTGAATGAATGTGTGGTGTAAGTGAAGAAATACTTGAGCAAGCTGATTTACCTATTTGATGCCGCCATTAAATTATAGAATTAGTGCCATATGGAAACACCTTGTCTCGATGAATTTATTGCCAACTTAACTAGAGAGTAGGATTTAAGATAATTTAGATTGACACAATGAAGTATTGAAAACCTGAAGCCCTTATTATTGGGAATGAGAAACCAAAGTCTTCAAAGGATAAAGAAAAGAAGCAAAAATACAAGAAGGACAAGGAGACTAAGAAAGATAAAAATAATGAGTACACTAAAACCAACACCCAAAATTCTTCAAAATAGGGGAAATACATGAAAGAAAGAGTTAAGTGTTCCTGCTGCAACAAACTTAGGCACAATGAGAACATGTGCAATAGACCACCTTACTCAATTTATTGAGAAAAATAACATAGGGGTCCCTAAATATTTCAAGCCATCCTCATATACTCAAGGATGTACTAAGGAAAAGGATAAAGAAAAAGAGAAACCTAAAGGCAATGCTTTAGTTGCTACTGCATCTTCATCAATTCTATCTTAGATCATTGGATTGGGTGCCTCACACCACATGGGTTCTTCATAGGTTAATTTTTCTTTTGTAGAGCCCTCTAGCATGTCTTGCATTATCCTTGGTCATGACACTCCAACATTAATTGCAAGGAGAGGGTTTGTTTAAATTGAAGGTGGGACATTCAAAAAAAATTTATGTCTACCTTTTCTTTTAAAAAATCTCTTGTCATTGTGTTAGATTAATCACGTATGAAATGGCATGAGAGTTAAGTTTTCTCTAGGTTGAGATTAGAGACTTACATAACAAAATATTGATATATTTCTAGGAAGGGAATATCACTGATTTAGGTTATATACCTTCTCAAATTTTATACCCGATGGTTCTCCTCAAGCCTTGATTACTCATTTAGATGAAGTGAGAAAATTAAGTTATGGCCAGTTTGACAACCTTAACTACTACTACCTTGAGCAATTAAGTCAATAGAACATGGTCGGGGTTTCTTAGAGTCAAAATTTCTAAAGTTATTTCTAAGGGCATTACCCTTGTGAAACATTCAAATGGGTTGATTTAATGATTTGATGGCATGCCTAGCTGTTGGAGCTAGTGCAATTTTGTTAGAGTTGCATAGGTTGGTGTAATCCTAGGGTTTCACTGAATTCCTTCAAAGTGAGTGGGTTTTGAGTCAAATACTTAGGTCCTACTTCTTCTTAAATTTTATATATGGCGTTTCAATTGAAAAATATTTGTTTGAATAGGTTTTTGTGGCAATTTTTTTTATTGAATGCTTCAGACCATGAAGAATCCATGTTTGAGCTATGTGGTTTTAGTCTAAACTTCAGTCTAAATATACTTTCCCTTTCTTAACACAAGCTTACGGTTTTTAACAAGTTTTCATTAAATGGTTGTGTAAGCTCTTTCATTATGAATCATATTAATGATTATTATTTTTACCTTGTGTCTGCATATTAGAGTCTGCTCTAATGAGCAATGCTCCCTTTATTCTTACTCTGGACTATGACATGTATGCCAACAACTATGATAGGTTCATTGGAGCTTTTTACCAATAAATTTTGTCTAGTCAAATATGACATTCACCATACAAAACTAAAATAGAACATGTGTTACAACTATTACTTTCTATGGCATCCATCTTTGTTACTTGTATTATGTTTTTAACATTGGTCTCATCATTTTTTTGTACTTGCTACTCATTACATTCACTTTCAACAAGTTTCACCTTTCACGTGCCTTTTTCGGGCACATGTTTGTTTTATTGATGTAATTTATTCAAACACCAATTGCAATTCTAAAAAAATAGTATATTTGTGCTCTTCTCCTAAGCCCACTCTTATGCATGTTTTTCCTTTGTTGTTTTAACTTAATTCTTTTTTCTTGATGCTTGTTTAATTTGTTTTTTAATGCTTTTTCATTATTTCACACTCATTCCATTTCCATTACTTAAGCAATAAAAGGTTCATTTAAATACTATGATTCACATTGGAGGGCTAGTGATTAGGAAGTATGGGGTGTTCCTTCAATTGCAGAAAATCAAGTATGATTGTAACAAATGTGGCACTATTCTACAACCTTTTTTTCAAAACTCCTATTCTGAAGTGAAAGTAGGATCTTGTCCTATAATTAATCCTTCACCTAGCCTGGTTGCAAGAATAGGAACACCAGATTGAAAAAATCACAAACATCATATTCAAGGGAGCTAATTTTTTTGTGACAATATGTAGTTTCTCAAAATTGCCCTACCAACACAAGGCAAGAACTACGTTGCACTATAGCTCTTGTTAATTTAGAAAATCAAATCATACAATCAGTTGGTGAACCTATAGATATAACTAGAAGCCAAACACAAAAATAATTACAATGATTAATACAAAAGATTATTAGTTGAAATTTTATGCTCTCAGATTTTTTAAGATGAAACTTACACATTTTTCTTCAAATCACACTATTGATATGATTATTTATTTTTGGTAAAGTTGCATTTTTATGATTTTTTTATATGGACAGTAACCTTCTACATTTTTTATGATACTAAGCCTCTCATCCCTCTAGCACGGTGTTTTTCATCATTTGCTACCAATTATAAAGCTTAACTTAATTCTTATGCTTATTTTTATTTTGTTGTTTTTTACTTAATTCTTTGTTCAATGCTTGTTTACTTCTCTCTTTAATTCTTGTTCATTGTTTCATGCTCATTCCATTTCCATTACTTAAGAAAAAAATAAGTGTAAGTTCATTTAAATACTATGATTCGCATTGGAGGGCTAGTGAGAAGGAAGTTTGGGATTTTCCTTCAATTGTAGCAAATCAAGTATGATTGTAACAAATGTGGAACTGTTCTACAACCTTTCTTTCAAAACTCCTATTTTGAAGTGAAAGTAGCCTCTTGTCGTGTAATTAATCCTTCACTTAGTCCTGCTATAGCAACAAAACACTATATTGACAAAATCACAAACATAATATTCAAGGGGGTCTTTGTGACAAATAGTAGTTTCTCAAAATTTACTTGCTAGCACTAGGCAGGAACTTCGTTGCACTATAACTCTTGTTAATTTAGAAAATAAAATCATATAATCAATAAGAAAACTAGTAGACATAATTGGCAATCGCACACAAAAATAATTGCAATGATTAATACAATAGAGGCAACAAACTAAAATTGAAATAATAGTCCTCTCATGTTAAATTGCTTCCAGAACCAATCCAAAGCTGGAACAAAGCACCCAACAATGTGAAATACTAGATCATCACAATTGGTAATTAGTATCCAAGTAAATGAAGAGTCCACCAATCTTTAGGCCCAAAAGAATCAAGTGCCCCAGACAAGTAGCCAAATCAAAATCTAGAGCAACCCATGGTTGGTAACAACCCAAAAATGGCAGTCTACAACAAGAAACAAAGTACCACAACCTTTTGGTTATTTTTCTAATAACTATGACAACTTGATAGTTGCAGAAAGAAACCTTGGAGGTTGTTTTCATTGCCATAATTTTAAAAAATAAGGTTGAGCTTAAAATATTTGTTGAGATCCATGAATTCCTTATCAGAAGGCCTTTGTTTCGGGTGTTGCATTAAGCAAGTAGGCAAAAAATACCTCACCTTTGGAAAAAAGTAATCCATAATCTGCCTAATAAAACGATTCTACAAAAATCACCCTTCTCACTGTGAGACAATTCATAATCTTGCTACAAATCCCCTTTTTGAATGATTTCCCAAGAAATGGGAAAGTAAGCTGTCAAGTTAATGTTGGGCAAGACATTTGAAAAACTAGAGGTAAAGGTACACTTGAAATCATGCATTATTCGAAGATCCATTAATGATGGTAATTGTGTACAGCTCAAGAAAAATATTGTGTTTAAGTTCTTTTCTGAATCAATGGAAGGTCAAAAATTTTGCAGATTAACTATTTGGATGGACAAGTCAACATAAATCATTTGTAGTTCTATCTAAGGAAGGAGGATGGTGTTAGAGAACACAACAAGACAATGGAGTTTCTAGAGAAACTTGAGAATCCTTGTCCACAAGTGTCGACTAAAATATTAATGGCAGGAGAAGCACCCAAGAGGATTGGTTTCCAGGTCCAAGATTGAGGAAACAAAGCAAGCAGAGAGGTGAACAACAAGCACCATAAGTTACAAGTGTAGTAACGAAAAAATTATCACTTTTCCTTACTTAATTTGGAATAATTAATAATAAATGAACTTAATGTTGCCTTGATTTAGTGTTTTAATGTGTTTTACAGATTCACATTAAGTCTAGGACCCTTTTTAATAAAATGGACTTAATTGTGCCTTATTTAGGGTGTTGTCAAGTATTTCTTTACACTTTCACACTAATCTAGGGATTTATTAATTAATTGAAGCTAATTAGAGCTTAATTGGCCCTTTCAATTCAAATACAAGCCTTATTTATTGAATTTTCCAAGGGATAAAGCTCGACATTCACCAATAATGCTTCACAACATTTAATTTGGAAAGGTTTGAGTCCTAGGCTAGTGTTCAAGGACCCATTCACCACTTGGAAAATGGGTCCTTCTTAGGTCCTAGGACCCCATTTTTGCATGTTATCTCATATCCCCAAAGCATTTCCTAGTTGAGTATGCTAGGACCCGAATAGGCTGAATGGGTCCTCCTTAACTTAGGAAACCCCTTTTTGAACATATTCTTGGCAGGATTTTAGTGATTTAAAATCCTAGATCTGATGTTGGCTTGTTTTTTATGAATTTTGGGATTAAACTTAAGTTAAGAAAAAATATAAGGTTAATTCACATAGTTTCATCTAAGCAATCCTAACAATTTCAAGTGATCTTAAGAGCATGAAAGTGGGCATTTACAAGATAATTTCAAAGGAATTCAAGGGTAGACTATTGAATTTTTATTGCACCAATCAAAGGTCATATCATCATGTCAAAGGCATAGTGCATCAAGCATGTTGTTGAGCTAATGTGTTGATGTAGCATTGAAGATCCAATTCAAGTATTGTTTCACATCAAAATTCAAGATCAAGATATACATTCTTTAAAGTGACTTCACGCTAGATTGTTGATTTATTATCCAAGACTTCATCCAAGGTTTCATTATTTCATGTTTCATGTTTCGTGTTCATGTTTCATTGTTTCATCATAAGGTTTAATTACCAAAATGGGGTTTGACCAAGGCAAAACCCTATTCCCTAACAATTAAAAAAAAATTATCTCTTGATGTTTGATTACAAGTTTTAGATTGAAGATCTAGTGGAGAAAAAAAATTGTCAAAATTTTCAAAGTTGCAAAGTTGTAAAAGTTGTCATCTTTATTGCAAGATCATGGAAAGTACTCTACAAAATTTATTTTTGGCTTTCATGAGCTGAACACTTGGGATCTGGGAGTGTAGACATTGAAGAGTATCCTGAAACAGATTTTATATAACCCTAACATAGACCCATTCACTACTAGGTGAATGAGTCCTCAGTGAGGCCAAAACAACACTTTGCCAAAAAGGTGCACATCATTTCAACATTTGAAAACCTTCCTTTTTATTGTTATAATAGTTAGGTTTATTTTTTGATTTTATTTATGCATTTTACTTCTCATAATTGAGTGAAACATACTCACCTAAAAATTGGGTTCCTCCATTTGATTAATCCCATTTGGGCTGAACCCTCTTTTTCTGTGTTTCAACGAGCATGGGTGCAAGGCAAAAAAACATGCTTTATAGATTCTATTCTATAAAAAAGAAGGAAAAGTGGACTAAAGGTAAAAAAAGTTGAGATGGTTACCAATAGGCCTTGTAATTCATCATTTTATCACATTTTCAACTTGCATTTCACATTGCATTTATAGAAAATAAAACTTGAAACCTATTGTACAGACCTGAATCTGAAAATCATCAAAAAAAGCTTAAAAATCAATAAAATTCAACTTCAAAACCCTAATCTAGGACCCATTCTCCCTAGGGTGAATGCATCCCTAATCAGACCTAAATCTGAATTTCTAGACATTGAAATCTTCTATTTTTTGCTTCTATTTGCTATTGTCAGATCTTTGTCTTAGTTTGTTAATTTTTTGTTTCATTCATTTCATTAGATCTAGCTTACTTTTTTTCATTTAGTACTATGTCTAAATTCAAAATTTCATTTACATTTCATTTTTAGATTGTTGCATAGTGCAATCATCAAATTTTCTTGTTTAAGTTTGAATATGTGAAAATGGACAAGTGTGTTTTAGCAATGTGTGGAAATATTTGTTCTCTTTTTTTGATGTTTCAAGTTTCTTTTTTGGTTATGATCCTAATGAAATTGAGCCTACTCATGCTCACCCAAGTCCTAATGAGTTTCCTCATGAAGTTAACATCATTCGAGAAGATGATGCTAGCATGAATGAATTCATAAATGATTTCCTTAACAATCTTGAGAGTAATTCATCCTTTTATCCTTCCATGAAAAAACCAACACAACTTGAGATGTTTGGTCTTTACATCCTAAAATTGAGCCACAAACCAAGTCTAAACTTTCAACAATGAGTGAACCTAGCTCCTCTAGTCAAGTGCATATAGTCATTCATCTTATGGGTGGGTGCATGGAAATGGGTAGCCATTTCGTGGCCACATTAAAAAATATGGCCAAAAATAGAGGCAGAAATATTTATCCATATATATAGACCAAGACCATAGTGTCTTGTTCCACAATGCAACAAAAATAGAAAAATATAGAAATTATAAAAGACCTATTACACGAGAAATCCTATTCACGCCTGGGCTGACAAAAAATCTCAACGGACACTTCAAACAAATAAATTGAACAAATAAAAGAGATATTAGAAAGAATAATACTTAACAACCATCAAAATAATTTTATCTCCAATATGTGTATGATTTCACACTAACCCTCTACATATATATATGCAATCACTCCTATGTTGATCTGCAATCGGTCCTATGTTAATGGGTGTAATGAAAAAGATGCAGATATATAACTAGAACACTAAACGACATCCTATGATCTTCCTCCATTTAATGTTGGGTTTTGATCATCTGTCTTTTTCATGTGGTTCTGTAGTTTTTTCCTAATAGTTCTTTTTGTAGTCTCCCTATTTGTCATTAATATTTAGTGCCAAACAATGTGGCTTAAATAAAACTATAGGTCATTTTCAATGAATCTAATTAGTTACAATCTATCCATTAATTTTAATTTTAAACAACTAATGATCAATAACTTTTTTTATTAATATGTAATATTTAATAATTATAGTTACAATAGAATGAAAAATTGATTTTACTTAAAAATGTTAGTAATATAGTAAATTAATTTTCAACAAATACAATTTGTTAATAAATTTATTCTTTAAAAATGATAACTGAAAAATATTACATATACATATATATATACAATATATACATATATGTACACGAACAACAATGACAGGGTGCATCAACCCACATGCGAGCAAACACTTCCCATTCAACTTCTACGTATCGAGGCCGCCAAATCCACCACTGCCAAACCACGTAATTACAAAGCTCCACGCCGCCATAAAAATACCCAGCAGGGGGATGAAAGAAACAAGATTTAGCTACAATTGTTCCTATGATAATGAGTATAAGGCCAACTAATGGACCTCAAATTTAGAATATATGTATGTATAAATGTATAAATATATGTATATATATAGTTTTATATATGTATGTGTATATATATATATATATATGTGTATATATGTATGTGTATATATATGTATATATATGTATGTATATATATGTATATATATGTGTATATATGTATGTATATATATATAAGCAAACACTTTCCATTCAATGTTATTTTTGACCTTTTCCCTATGTATGCTTTTATGCTTTTTCGTAGCACAACATTGAACACTACATTTACTTCCTCTTGTGTTACCATACAACAACGCCAACCTGCATAAACCCTTGTGTGAGTAACCATTTCTGATTCATAACTGTAGGAATGAGTTTGATGTAGAGAGGCTTTATGAAACAATTGATGTGATTAAGGAGTAGGGTGTCAAGAGTACGTAATGTCTCATACGAGCTCAACCATATTAGCATATATGAATATACATGTATAACCATATATATATTTAAAGTAGTAATTACACATAAACATGTAACAAAATATATATGTGTATCCATGTGTATATAAATGTATATATACAGTTTTGTAGAGATTTTTGCATCATATCATTTTTTTCATGGCCTAAATAAAATAGGTCCCCAGAGCAAGAAACACACACTTCTTGTAAATATTATTGACAAAAAGGAAATTGGTATTGAATTCCCTAAAACATAGAATTCAATACCATTTCTCGTATATATTTTTCTACGTATATTTCCATTTTTATTTATGTGTATATTGTGTATATGTATCTCTCTATGTTTCAAGGAATTCAATACCATTTCCCTTTTTATATATTTCTACATATATTTGCCTTTTTGTCAATGTTTCAAGGAATTCGATACCATTTCCCTTTTTTTAGGTCCCCTAGATATATATTGTTTGTTATTGTAATTTTTTGTTGAATGTGGGTTGATACTCATCTATCAATTTCTTGTGGTGCTCATGTGGTTTTCTAGTAAGGTGATCCCACAAAGTTGGTTTACAATTTTTAGGAGATTCTATTTTTTTCTGAAATCACATATTTTTAGAAAATATAATCATTTAAGCCTTTAAAAGTTCCATTTTAATGATTTAAATTGAAGAGGGTTTGATCAAACCACCTTAGATCAAACCCCCTTGGATAGAACCCCACTAGTTGTAAACCATACCCACAATGGAGTATCCTTTACACCTATCCAAATGTTGATAACAAATCACTTTTGATTTACCTTTTGAAGGATCAAATGAATTCATTTAAAATTTATTTTAAATGATCATGGTATTCCTTAGAATGAGCTATCCAACAAATATAATTTTAATATGTTTTGGTTTTATTATGTATGTGTTTTTCTAGTTTTATTAAACTTAGGTTTTTCACAAAAAATCAAGATCTATGTTTAGCACATGTGGAAAAATAGTAGATTATCAAAATTAAATTTTTAAAAATATGTTTGAAGATTGGGTATTGATGTTCTTGATCCATTAAATAATAAATTGAATTTTGATATATACAAAAAACGTTATGTTGTTTATAGTCCACCTATGTTTCAATTGTAATTGGTTTGACTTTGAAAATTGATTAAGCAAAAAATATTTAATAAAACACTATAAAACCAAATTAAAGTGCTAGATATCATAGTAACAAATCTAAATTCAAAAAAATTAAAACTTTATCCTTCATACAAAAATTGTTATGTTGTATACGGTGAGCGTCACTCCTTAAAAATGATGTTTTTTTTTTAAAAGCTAGTTTTCGAAGGAGATGGAAAAATAAGGGAAATCTAATTCCAATTTTTTTGAAAAAAATATATTTAGAATCTATAGATAAAACGTCACAAATCACTAATTTTCATCATCTTCAAATTCCTGACAGCTTAGCTGCTATAGGAGCTCGAAAGTGAAGATTTAGTAAAAAAAAATTAGTTCAATGTCCAGTTTGCCCAAAAATTGTAAACCAGTATTGTGGGATCACCCAATCTTTCTTTTATAATTTTGCTGATTGTCGATAATATTTAGTGCCAAATAATGTAGTTTGAATTTAGAGTTGACAAGGTAACTATTACATAGATTGCTTGTCCTCAATTGATATCTTTCATAATATTTTTTCCCCATTGTTTGGTTGAAGATCCCTGTGACAAATTGTTCATTGTGATGGTTTACCTCTTGTAGATTCTAAAATTTTGTAGACTCCTATGAACTACAAACATGGAATTGATCTGTACCTTTGGACTTATTTCAATTTTCTGCATTTGTGTATGCTTTTGTACCTCTAGTAAGGTTCTACTTAATGTGGATTTTTGGTCATCTCAAGTATTTACCTATCAATCTTGAGTGTTTTTGTAACAACTTTTTTACGATTTCTCTATTTTTCTATAATATTTAGTGCTAGACAAGGTAGCTCCAATTTTGAATTGACAAGCCAACTGTTACATAGATTGCTTGTGTTCGATCAATATGTTTCATGATGGTTTCTTCCCCACTTTCCCATAATACATTGTTCATTATTGTATTTCACATGTTCTATTCTCTATGTTTCAATATGTTTTGTTTGGCATGACGTTTTATAAGTTCCTGATTCCACATGGAAATCATGTTGATTACATGTTGTGTATATCTCTACTTTAGCACGGTCCTCCAAAAAAATATGTTCATCACTTCCGGCTATACAATGTTTGCATATCAATAACCCAGTTTTATTTGTGACCCTTCTCCCATGTATGCTTTTATACTTTTATATAGGGCAGCATTGAACACTATTTGTGCTTCCTACCATGTCACCATACAACAACACCAACATGCATTAACCCTTGTGCGAGCAAACACTTTCCATTCAATGTTATTTTTTACCTTTTCCCTATACATATGCTTTTATACTTTGTCGTAGCACAACATTGAACACTGCATTTCATTCCTCCTGTGTCACCGTACAACAATGCCAACATGCATAAACCCTTGTGTGAGCAACCAATTCTGATTTATAACTACAGGAATGAGATTGATGTGCATAGGCTTTATGAAAAAATTGATGTGATTAAGGAGTAGGGTGTCAAGAGTGCGCAATGTCTCATGAAGCCTTTGTGAATCAAGCTCATGGAATGTAATTGATAAATAGGAAACTATTTTTCCTTGGTGAGCATGCTATTTTTGTAGATAGAGATCTAAATAATTGTAATTATGGGTTATGCAATTCATTGGTCAAATATTTGTGTATCACATATTGCACTTGAGATTATGAAGATGAAGAAAGGGAGGAGCTATTTTTCCTTACAGAGCATGCAAGCAGATGCTATGAAATTTGTGGTGCTTGTCATGATTTTATAATTCATGGTATTTTCAAAAAAATTACAAGTCATGCTATTCGCTACAGATTTATAGCACTTTTGACTGCATACTCTGCAGGGGAAGAGTGCTTTGGTGTGTGTGCATCAGACATTCCCATATGAAGATTATGTGCATTACATTGCCCATATTGTCCGACCATCCCGTTGTTGTTGTGCATCGAGGCAAGGGGAGATAAATGCAATATTCAATATTTCAGTTTGAGGATGTCTATTGTTTTGGTTGTGTTGTGAAAATGACCCACTGTGAGGTTGGTTTGATAGAAAACTATTGAAAAATGGTACCATGCACCTCTATTAAATAGAAAATTGGAGGGAGCTATGAGTGTTGTGCTCCACAATCTAATATTAGAGTAATAATTTATTTCACTTAGTTAATTTAATCATATTGGTTAATTAATTAAGCCACTTATCACTTTATTTTTAATTAAGCTAAACTTAGGCACATTAATAATTAATTATTTATTAATTATTAAGTGTGCACGTGCTAGGGTTTCCTTTTAGGGTTTGATCTCCTTTTTTAAGGATTGATCTCATTGTAATTATTCATTCTCTTAATGAATTTTTCCGCTTGAGGCTTGCAAAGAATCTTTGTTGTTTTGGAACATCTTTCTTTCTTTGTGACAGGTTATTGCTTGCAAGTGTTCACTAGGATTTGTGAGGTTGGTTTATCAACTTCTACATGGTATCAGAGCTTCAGATCGGCCACTTCCTATTCATTGCTTGAGAGATCCTATCCTAAAAGTGACAATTTTTTGCATTTTGAGTCAATTTGGACCTCCCCATTGTGTTTGGAACACTCGATTTAGTTAAGATTCACCTTTGTTTTGTAAAATTTGGCTTCATGGCATCAGATCTGCGAGGGTTTGAAGTTTTTTGAAAGGTTCCTAATCCAGAGCATACCTATAATTTTGGAGCATTTTGAGCCCAAAAGGACCTCACCATCACTTTCAGGGCGCCCAAAAACCCCAAAATCGACAATCAAATTGTCAAAATCAGACATAGTGACTTTAGGACGAAAAATAAAATTATTTTTGGGTCGTATGACCTGGTACAACACGCAATCTGAGAAAATAAAATAAAAAATACAGTGGTAATGGCTGTTTTCATCAGTTAACCACTAGCGGTTAACCGCTAGTAGTTAATGCTAGCGGCTAGCCTAACCACCAGGCTTAACCCTCAAACCTTTTGGAGTACTTTTTGGTATGTTGGCCATAACTTTTGCAAACAAACTCAGTTTTACGAAAAAAAACTATCGTTGGAAAGCTAGTTTTGGGAACTATCCAATGGTGTAGGTTTGATTTTCTAGTTTTTCCTTTTTGAGGCCTTTTTTTTAGTCAAACTATGAAGATGGTTTTGTACTCCAAGGGGCGTAAATTTTGCGTCTGGACTCCTTTTTGCAAAAAATGAATAGGCGTTGAAAAGCTGGTTCAGTTATCTATATAGTGATTTATATGCAATAAGGTCATTTTTCTCATATTTTTTAATTTGAAGAGTTATCATGTGTTTTTCTACTCACCCTTCAGTTGTAAGCCTGAAACGAGGTAATTATGAGTCATGGGAAAAGGGCATACTTACACATTGTAGGTGGATAAATATTTTTCCTTATTTGTATGATCTCATACCTAAACAAACCACTCCAAGGGGAAAATTAGCTTGGGATATCATTAGAGATCACATAGTAGGACTTATATTGTCTAGAGTTCATAATGACACTGTGTGGGCTATATCGGACATTGATTGTCCCCACCCACTTTGGAAACGTCTTTGGGAGATCTATGTAGACCCTAATCTTTCTCCATTCCCAGAGGATCCTACTTCAAATTATCTCTTACCCATTTCTTGGAGAGAATATACCCTTTGATCATGATACTTTAGAGGAGCTTGAGTATTTAGACATTCTTGCATGTTCTAATGGATCATAGGCTTGTCTGATAGTTCCTACTCTTCAGACTGAGATTACACATGTATCATCCATTGTTCCTAATGACATGATTATCGCCACATTGGCCCCTATGGATTCATTTTAGCATCATGACCATCTTGGTCATTCATTATCTACTACATCACGGGATTCTTATCTTGCAGACACATTCTTGTTTGTTGAGCCTCATACTGCAGATCTTGAGGATTATTCTAAGGACATACATCTCCTCTACCTTGGCAGGTAGTTTATCACTGTACACCCACCATTACCAGTGCATTCAGAGGTTGCATTTCAGGATTCTCCACATCAGTTTGGATTTGGCATCATATGTTTCAATTCAGATAGAGGGATTCTTCAACATCCTATCATGGCACACATCTTGAGACAGATTGATTCATCACTCTTCACAGGGTTTATTTGACATCATCCTTTAAATCCATTTCTTACCAAAGCGAGGAATACCATTTTTTTCTTCAAGACCTCTTTTTGGATTCTACATCAGACATCTACTATTACGACATGAGTTTCTTCATTGTGGTGGGCCTTCTTGTCTCATTCCATCTCTCCTATGGAGACCATTACATATGTACTTATATGATATAAGTTGTCTATGAGGGATATCATGTAATCCACCTACTATCCTTCTTTCATTAGTGCATTTTATTCCTTTCTTTTCTCTCTTTTGGAGGGGAGTTTTATTCCCATGAGGTTTTCTCCCTTTTCTCCACTTTACAAAGATTTCATTATACTTGGGTACCTGATCAGGCCTTGTTGTCAGGGCCCTTCTTTACTTTCAGGCATATTTTCCTTAGTGCTTTTAGCTACTTCCTAAGTTCATCTTAAGGGGTGGTGTTAGAGTAATAAGTTATTTCACTTAATTAATTTAATCATATTGGTTAATTAATTAAGTCACTTATCACTTTAGTTTTACTTAAAACTAAGCTTAGGAACATTAATAATTAATTATTTATTAATTATTAAGTGTGCACACTAGGGTTTCCTTTTAGGGTTTGTTCTCCTTTCTTAAGGATAGATATCATTTTAATTATTCATTCTCTTAATGCATTTTTTCGCTTGAGGCTTGCAGAGAATCTTTGTTGTTCTGGAACATATTTCTTTCTTTGTGACATGTTATTGCTTGCAGGTGTTCACTGGGGTCTATGAGGTTGGTTTATCAACTTCTACACCTACAACATTTGGCCTCTTATTGTTGTTGTAAGTAGTGTTGCAATGTCTTTTTTCTCGTTCCATACACATCTAACAAACAAGATACATTTTGATAGATTCAAATAAAATGTTGCTTTCGCTGTAAGCATAAACAAGGTTTGTTTTATAAAATTATATTTTACTAAGTTATATATTCAACTTTTTTCTTCATGCATGGCTAGATAGATTCTAGTGCATATCAAAATCAGGTATGTTTATAAATTTATTTGTGTGCAATTTATGCTTTGATGCAAAGCCTTTCATATTCCTTTCATGTCTTCCTTTCAACAATATTTGGCTATTTCATCCATGAAATTGGTTCTATTTCCAAACAAGTCCTCCCATATATTCTTCTTTCCCTATATTTATCAAAATTATAGAAAAGTCCCATCTTGGCTAATTATTTATCTGCATTGAACCTTTTCCTTAAAGTTATTGCAGCAAAAAAGGAAATCATTTATGAGAACATGGTTTTTTTTTGCAGCTTTGATATTGTGCAATATATGATATACATGCATGCATGGATTATTACATGCACTAGAGCACAATAAACATAGTCTATTCTACACATTACATTTTCCCATGTCTCTACAGTTAACTTTTCAGCTTATGATGAAAATTATCCATAGGTACTTGTTTATCAACATATCCATTTTTTTAAAGTTGTTATAAAAAAAAACTAGTACCATATAAGAAATGATATATGGAAATACCAAAATTTTGGTTGATTCTCCATTGTGTGATATATGATATGGATCCATTAAATTTTTGATGGGCCTTGCATACTTTTCTTGCTCGGGGGTTTGGCTAGAGCCCATGAGGCTTCATGATGTCAATATGGCAGGGAGGAGAATAGGCATGGGTTTTGTGGTTTTTCCTTTCACCATCATACATTGGCTGCTACAAATACACAACATATTATATTCTACCAAATGCATTTATCCATGCTTATAAATCTATCTTTTCAGCTTGGTAATTGAATTGTCTAAAGCTAATTCTTTATGATGATACCCATTTTTTGAAGGTTATGACAACAATTATATGTACTTAGAATGAATAACTCTTGTTCTACCTTAAAATTCAAGTATGCTAAAACTAATTACTCTTTACAAATCACAACAGAAGGGAGCCTGCATCTCATGTAAATATTTTTAATGAATATGTACTATTCTAAGCTGCTTTCTATCCATTTAGAAGTTTTTGTAACCTGCATAGTCACCTTCTTCTTGCCAATGCAACCAATATCTCTCAAGCTAGTAGTGTTCTTTAGTATGTAGTAAATATTTTTCTGAAGTCATGGAGACTTGCATACATACATCCTTGAATGCAATTGGAAACACGGAATACAACTCAACTTCTGTCATTCCCCTATCTTCTCTCCCAATACACAATCTTACAATTTTCAGCAAAGTAGTGCATTTGTTAAAGAGTATTCACCATTAAATTTTACTCCAAATTCAATATCATTGAGACTTCAATTTTATTAAATCAGACAACTAAAGAACACTTTCTGGTTTGTGAGGAATACTTTGTGATCAAAAATTAGCTACAAAGCAGATGACTTCCTCTCAGAATCTTGATCTTTTTTGGAAATCTTGATGATATCTGTCTAAGAATGCTTGACATTGTGAACTTCACATCCATAAAAACAATATGCCCTACAAATGTCAATTTACATATTGTTTTTTAACTTTATGAACAAAATAGTTAGCTTTCATAAGGTAAGTTATAAATAGCTTATGAATCGATACACAAATCATATATTGTTTACAATTTGTACAACTGTATTTCATTTAGGCAATGTATAGTTGTTATCAACCCAAAAATATTATAGAAATCTCAAGTACCGAGAGTTCCCCAATTCTCTCCACCAATTCATCTCCATTGGCGAATTTGAATGGCATTCCTATAGGTCCCATACAGGATTTTGAAAGTAACATTAGAGTTAGTTGTAAAGACTTGATACAAAAAGAAAAGAGCATTATTGAAAATGTTCAAAGTGTGAAGGAGTATGACATTCAATCAATGGAAATATCATTAAATGAATTCCACTCAACTTGTGAGAAGACCTACTTCTACACTTTCCTTTGTGAACTACATGTCGATGACTACTATTCACAAGGTGGTTCTTTCTACATTAAAACAATATTTTATAACTACTTAAATGGTGTTTAGTATGCTTTTTCTATGTAAATATAATGAAACATATTGATACAAGACATATAACATGTTCCATCCAAACAAAATAACACATACACAGAGCGAAATAAATTGAAACCGGTGCAAAGGTACTGGTGAATGTCATATTTATACTTTATACCAATCTACAAAATTTCAAAATTTTGAAACTTCCAAATAGTAGTTCTTTTACAATTTCTCATTTTTGTCTACAATATTCAGTGCCAAATAATATGGTTTCAATTTTGAATTGACAAGCCACCTATTACATAGATTGCTTGTGTTGTATCAATATCCACTTGCCCACAACAAAATATTCATTATTTTAGTTCACCTATTCTATTCTCCATGTTCTTAAGTTCTATTTATTGTGTCTTTTCCTTTTTAATGTTCACTATGTGATGCTAAGACTTCTGTTTTGAAAATACAAACGCAATTTATTACCTATGTTTGCATATATATTCATACATACATTGAGCTTGTCCCGCTCTCTGCACAAGGTATACCTACATCTTATTTATGTGATCTCTTCTTTTGTAGATACATTACATATTATTTGTTATAAACTATACAACTATTTATATTTCTTAATTTACATATTATCTACGAATTACACATGTTCACTACACTAAACTTCAAATTCTCCTTGTGACTAACTATA